>WSTV01000026.1:58641-73108 GCA_019632285.1 Tulasnella sp. 332 | reverse complement strand
CTGCAAGATGCCCTGGACCTCATACATAGGATCCACAAACGACTCTTCAAAGGATAATCTGTGATGGACACGCTGGTGGTTTGAAGTGAACATTAACAATTTCTATTGGTGACCAACACTTTCCTGACCTACTGGTTTGATACAGCCAGTCTTCCCGGTTGAACAACTCCATTCAACCACTGGCGAACTCTCAAACGTGCTTGCATGGTTTCTTGACGGCCCGCCACTAAGTCCAGTCCCAGGTGCGGGTGGTGACGTGCGGTCAATTTAGACGCCTGCTATTACTTAGTCGCTGGTGCCTAGGAAGCCGGTCGATAGAAATTCGCCATGGCATACCATTGGCTGATTCAATGTCTACCGGCTCATGGCATAACAGAGTAGCCGATTCCGAAACACTTGAAAAAAAAACAACAACAAGAAATACACCAACAAACGCGGCAGGAGACAAAGGACAGGTAAGTTATTCGAGGGCCCCAGCCATCTTTTGACACGTCAATTCCCGCCGTTTGTGCCCTATATTGACTGAGCCTCACTTGTGATCAAATCAATCTGGGTTCATTCTCAAAAGTCAAATTGACCCCGTGACTGAACCTGGATCGTCCTGAATGGTGTTATGACCCAGGTCATTCGCAACATCGAAACGTTTATCCAATTGATCTGTTGATGTCAGTATTGGTCGAGTATTGTCTTCAGCTTGAATTTCAATGGGACGAGCGATTGCACTACCCTTCCCCAGGTGGCGCCGGGAATTCCAATGCCGCAAAGGATTGGACCTTATTTTCAAAGGACGTTTGATGAAGGTCCCTCGTCAGCGAGAGTTACGCTGCACAAGCTCCTTTGTGAAACTCAGCGGAAACGTTGCGAATTGGCGGGGGCCGTGAGACGTCTTCTTTCCTACAAGATACTGCGGTACTTTCCAGTGATAGGAAACGACTAGGCCGAAAACGTTCGAAGGGTTATCATTGCCGGCAGGAGACAAGTATGAATTCTCAAGGTGCCTTTGCCACTGGGGGTGGGGAACGACTGCTTCCCCCATTCGCCAGTTTCTCTTCCCGAGTCATTCATGAGCCCCCGGTTGCTAGAAGTAGGTATCTCATCTGCTTCCGCTGGTCCGATCCATGTCCAATAGGATGAGTGGCCGAAAATCCACGTTCATACTTGATCACTCCCAACTTATGCCGATTGAACCCCCCTCCCACCCCTCGAACGAATGAGTCGCCAAGGACATGACAGAGGGTTACCGATTTGCTGGGACGACTGCGTCGAATTGTGTGTGTGTGGGGGTGGATTCGTGTACCTATCTGAAGAGGGAGGGCCTCAATTGCGGTGGGTCTGGACTCCATGCATCGATCGGGAAGGTTCTTCGCTTGAACTTTAACAGCTTCCAAGGATCTCGTGGCATCATGGGTGATGGGAATTATTTTGCGATCTAAACAAATGGAGCCACGTATCGGATCGTTCAAAGAAGCCTGCTAAGATGGAAGTATTGTTGCTATTCCGGATTGCGCCTAACTGTAGCCAGCCAATGATGGTAAAATGGGCATTGCCCTCGTTCATGCGTGCTTTGACGGTGTGGCACCGTTTCGGAGACCTTCCCTGTCAATCCTCGAACGTGCAATCATGTCCAGAAGGTCATCGTTGGCATTTGGCCTTTTGGGAGCCGTGGATCTTGAGCTGCATGGGACATGTTCACCTACGCACTTCTGAGCTCGCAATCGTGGGTCAGCCCTCGACTAACCGTCCCAGGTGGACGGCGGCCTCCACAACGCGCTTGGTCTCCCCACGTAGATCCTCGACCAGAATGAGCCACGGAACGTCCCAGAGGTACCAGAGGCCTGCGGGAGGGTAGCTTCCAAGTTCCAAGCTGAGCTCCACGTCGGCCCTTAACTTTAGGACGGTGCTACAAAGTGCCTTTTTTTTTCTTCCAAATTTCGATGGGAGGCTGGTGTGGGTAAAGTGGCGACCCATGTCGTGGTGTTGCTAGCACCGCCGGGATGATAGTGGCAAGGAGGCGGTTAGGACTTTGCGGATCCATTGAATTGGCTCGGAAAGAAAGAGTACGGGACAAGGCCATCACTCGGTCGAGGGGTGGAACACTGGCCTGTGTGCTTCTCATCTATGCCTTCGACATTGGAGAGGCGAAATCAGCGCAGCCGGAGCCCCAGACGAGATGATTATGGCGTCACGGTGCATACCGGTCCAGACATTTCCTAGCGAGATCGCAGCCGACTTGGATATACAATCGTTGTTTCAAGGTGGTGGATTATGCACAGCGTGATACACTTACGCGCCTAATCAATTTACTGCTTAGGCGCCCCCCCTTTAAGCCGATACCTATACCTTGCCTTGGACTGTGTAGGCGCCAGCGGATGTGGCAACGGGGCCATCGACACAAAGATGAAAATGAAAAGCCGGTAACCAAAACGGAGTGCATGTACTGATTCAGAGATCTGCTACAGAAGAAGGTCCTCTTGCTTCATTCCCTGTCCTTATCCCCAAAAGAGCAGTTAGAGTGCGTTTCGTCGGATATCGGATTCTCCAGACGGAGGTTAGCTACCGAATCGGCCGTCTCAATTCAAACGGGCTGCCCCTCGACTCCCTCTTTACGCTCTCTCTCTTGTACCGCACTACGTCCACCTGCAAACCACACCTCACGAACACTGACAGAACGGAACGACCAAGAACGAAAGAAACGTCGATCTGATACTTCCTCTCCGGCGATGGCATACTACGTTCCACACTCCCAAACGACGCAGGCGAAAGCCAAGATCGAGGGTTTTCAGTCTAACCAGAATCCTCCTTCACCCACCCAAACCTTCGACCCATCCTCCCTCTTTTTCAACGGTCCCATGTTCCCCGACGCCTTTAGGAACGCCTCAGCGGGCAACCATAGTGCCATGGACTTTGATACATTGATGTCGTTAATGCCTCAGAACGGAGACCGGGGTAATATTAATGCGGGGAAGCATAATCAGCCAGGACAGCAGCAGCAGCAACACAATCAGCATCCACAACAGCAGCATCAGCATGGTCAGCATCAGCAACAACGTTCGGGATCTTTAAATCTCGCCATCCCTTCCAGCGTCTACGAGATGTCCCATTTCCCTGGCCTCTCGTCCTTCCAACATCATCAGAACCCTCGGGATGATGCCCTGGACTCGCCTCAGGCCAATCAAGGCATCTTCCCAGACGCATCAGCCAACACCACGCATCCCGGACAACTCCAGGCTCACAACCCATTCGCTGGTCTACCGTCATCGATCCCCCAGTATCTTCACAATGGTGGGGGTACCAAGCAGGATTCTCCAGCGATCGGTTCTCCCTCGGAGACTTCTCCCTTCCCCACCCATGCATCCCACGCGAGAATACATGGCCACCGGTCTCCCTCCATCGGCCCCAACTCACACTCCCGATCTCGTTCGAGAGGCGGGACGTCCAAGCCGCCTCCTGCGTCGCGTAATGGCATCAAAATTACTGCGAACAACAAACGTCAATCCATCTCGTCCACTCCTGAGGAACCTTCGATACATTCTCCTATAACAAGCTCTTCGGCTGCGTCAGGCAGACCGCAATCGATCGTCATTCCTTCCAACAACGTCGGAAACGGTCATAGCCACCATCTCAGCCATGAATTCAACCCTCACCAATTGAGTTCCCTTGGACCTCACCCCATATCCCCGCTTGGGATGCATTCCACTCAGACGGCTCCGGCATGGTTCGTACCATCCCAGCAACATAACAGTCAAGGCCACGTGGAACCTGGATCGTATGGAGCGAACGGAGGTCCGGATGGCGCTCATACGACACAGAGCTTCGCGCAGGCCTTTAGCTCGGCTGCTGCCGTGGCGACACAGCAGCTTCAACCCAGGAGTTTGTCATTGGGGAAGAGTCCCAAACCTGGGACGTCCGCCAGTGCGAGCGTCTTGGCTGGGAACCTCGTGGGAGCGACGGATGTAGGAGGCATGGCGGCTATGGATGCGGCGTCGAAGCAGTAAGCTTCCCCCCCAACGCTTGATCACTCACGTAGAATTTGCGTGTTGCTGATCCGTTCATACGATTAGAGCCGCGATCCTCCACGAGAAGCGTAAGAGACGGAGGGAATCACATAATGCGGTCGAAAGACGGCGTAGGGATAACATCAATGAGAAGATCTCCGAGTTGAGCACGCTTTTGCCCGAGTGTCTTCTGGATCCGACTGGAGCCACGGCAGGTGGGTCCGGATCGGCGAATTTGTCGTCGACAGTCGAGAGCCTCTTACCTGCGAGTGCAGGCGGAACCGCCACAACATCAGCAGCGCTCTCTGTCGGACCGGAAGGGGATGAGAAAGAGACGCCTGCGATGAAGGCGAACAAGGGGATCATCTTGAGGAAGAGTGTAGAGTACATCCGGTGAGTCATACTTAGTGTTTCGACGGGCGAGAACGCTGTTGATCTGATTATATTACAATTTTCTTTTAAAACATGAACGATCAGGTACCTACAGCAGCTCGTGCGCATCCAAGCTAACCGGAACCGCGAGCTCGAGGCACAACTTGCGCACTACAACCCCGACGGCATGTCCCCTAACAACGCCGATTCCCCTTCCAATCTGCTAAGCGGTGTCAACGGCATGATGATGAATGGCAATGGATCAGACCCGTTGAGCATGCTCCACAGCTTGCAAGGCCTCGGGGAAGACGATAACGTCTCGATGATGTTGTCGCACATGTCGCCAGATGACACGACGCTGACCTCGATGGGGGGCATGGGCGGTGGTAGCACACCTGGTGGTTTGCCTCGAATTGGGGAGGATGTGGATGCGGATGAGTTGAAGATCAAGACGAGTCCGCGGTCCATGGGTGGTGGGTCGGAGGAAGAGGAGGAGCGTGGGAGGGGTGCGATTCGAGGGAGGCGGGGCTATGGCACGAACGGTGGAGCGACGAGCGTGAGCGTGGGGAAGGCGGGTGTGCGGGACGATAGCGCTGAAATGGATAGCGCGCTTAGCGATGGCGAGTCGGGGGAGAGGATGATGGACGAGTGAGGTGAGTGCGTCGTCGTGTTGCTGTTCCCGCCGTTTCTGCGCCTAATCAGCTGCTCCCTCGTATCAGATTGGTGTGTACCCGTCCCAGACATCCTGATTCCTTCTTCTTGACTATGCGTTCTGGCCTGCCCGTCTCACTTCATGTTCCTGTCTTTAATCACTATGCCGCCAGGATTCTCCTTTCTTTTTCTTTCTTTCCGGTCTTATTCACACCTTGCGCCCCCTCTGGATCCTGACTCGTCTGTCCCTCCCCAATGTCCTCCTTCCCTCCTCCGTCTATCTTTCTCCCCTATTTGGCTGAGTCGGTTATTCCAGGATCTAGCTTGCGGAGCGGAGATGATACCGTCCCCTGTACGATAGTTCGGATGCGTCGTTGGCGCCCAGTCCCTTCTTCATATATCGTGGTTCATCTCTTGTGTCGAAATCGAATGATAATTGTTGATCGAAAAAGTCGTCCAGGTGTGGCATGGTCTCGACGCAGTGACATGAATAGTGTGAGCGCATGACCAGCTCCTGAGACGAGACCAACCAAAAAAAAAAATGAAGCCCTCAAGCACCATTGTCACATGAGGATATGGGGAATACGAGGGTGTCAAATACCATTGCCATATGAGGATATGGTGAAACTCGCCGCTGGCATCATGATACCGATGTTGTTACCATCGATGTCGTTGTCTCGTGAGCATGGCCATTTCGCTCCGCTCGGCAGACCGCCCCCACGTCCCATGGACAGATCCGGTTCCGGTGAAAGGGAGTGATCGCCGCCAAGTGAAGGCGAGGACATAGTGGACCAAATCGACCCCGTCAACTTCTTAGATCCGGACACCACAAGGAAAAAAAGGGGGGGCAGAGCGTACACACAGAGCAGCGATCACAGCAAGGCATTGGAAGGGGGTGGAAGATGAGACGCGAAATAAAACCTGAACGCTCTTATCTATCCTTAGCCAGGTGTTCCCTTCCCCCGCAAAAAAAAAACAAAGCAGGGGCTCACATGCAAAATCTGACGGTTATCCAGCCGCACTGGCAAACCGATTGCGCAATTCCCTCTGCATCATTACAGGGAAAGTGCGGAGGGAGTCAGCTGGCAAGCACATTTATTCACTCCTTATCTCTTCGTTTGGTGGGTTTCGAGCGGGGTAGGGAGGTTTTTTTGATCAGACGAGCGCGTCAGACGACACGGCCACGGGACACGAAAATTAAAGACGGTCCCGCTTCCTCGGTCCGATTCGAGAAACGGTCGCGAATCTACGACCGCGCAGCCAGTTGTTATCAAGTGTATTGGCCCCGACTTTGCAGCTGATTCGTCTCGGTGGCCGTGGAAAAAGGACTGATAGGCAGTAGCGTTTGCTCTACCGTGGGTCGGAACACCGGATCGTGCTCCTGAGACTCAATGTCTGGTCAAACAAACTAGTTATCCGAGGTGGCCATGGAGAAGGCCATCCGCAGATTAACGTTCGGCGAGTAGATTTACTCAAGCGAGACGACGACTGGTAATAACTTAGAGGGGGACAAGGTCTAGAACTTGGGTCATTTTACAGGTTTTTAGACGTACACAGCAGTCAAGAAAGGATCTTCATGTTCAATTGATATGCATGTATGTACGATCGTCCAGGTATTATTTACAATTATAATGGTACAAGGCAAACGCCGAGTCGTAGCCCTGGCTATCTTACGACTGTACGTCTTGATACTAATTTTTTTTTTTTCATAAGCATCGCACCCGTACAGGGATCTGCATGCCGTCTTGGCCGTTCCCCATGATGTGCGGTGTCGTGAGGGTCGTCGCCGATGAGAGGTTCTCCACTTTGGCATCGGGGAGGAATTCGAAGGCCTTGATTAGTTCGGAGATGATTATTTTACATTCAAAGAGAGCTAGAAGTGGGAGGAGCAGGTCAGTTTGCGGCTCAGCGACAGTTCACTAGAACTCAAGTAGATAAAAAGAACGTACCAAGTCGCAGGCCAATGCACGTCCTCGGTCCCTCAAGGAACGACATCATCCCATTCCAGCCATGAGATACATTGCGCGGCGATGGCGGTGAGCCAATAGCACTGCTACCCTTGCAGCTAATCCATCGTTCAGGCTTCCATTCGGCCGCGTCCGGCCCCCAGGCGTCTTGAGACTGGTTGATCGCCATGTGGTGGATCTCGACCGTCTATATATATGCAACGTGTATGCGGTGCAATGATCAGCAAAGAAAATGAAATAAATAAAAAGGATCGCCTTCTCAAAGAAGCTGAGTATGAAAGTCACGCGCACCTGGCCGGCTTTGATCCTAATCGAAGTCAGGGTCCTCCCCGTTTTCGGATTGACGATCGGAAAGCGGAGAGGGATGAGGTCGTCGAGCACGGCGACTCGAGTGCTCTTCATCACAGATGGGTACATCCGTAGCCTGCAGGCATTATCATCAGCAACATGTACTTTCCAAAATGAATCTGCGGAGACAAATTTACGTTTCGTTGCATACTGCATCGAGCACGGGCAGTCGTTTCAAGAAGTCGTCATAAGAAGGTTCGGAGGGTGCTGCGAATCCTGTAGGAGGTGGAGGAGACCGTTCGAAGTTGAGAAGCTCGTCACGGAGTTGGTCCTGAGCCGGCCGGTTGTGTGCGAGAGCATAGAGAGCGTGGCTGATCGTTGAAGCAGTCTTTTCGTGTCCACCCAAACTGTATCAGAAGGAAGTGTCAGTCCACGCTAAGACAAATGGGACTAGTGGAAAAATACAGGCACTAGAAGCATAAAGGCACGTACATCAAGGTTGATACCTAAGGGAAGTCAGAGATAACCGGTCAGTCTATCACGTCCGGGATAACTCAGACTTTTGATGGTTCGGTGACGCACATGTTCCAGAATATCCTTGTATGAGTGGCCAACGTGTGGATTCTGCGGTCTCGTCTGCAGCAGCGTGTTCAAGAAGTTTGATCCTTTCTTCTTCTCATCACCATCACATTCATGAGGGTTTTGCTTCTCCGCAATGAGATTGAGCGCACGTCTGTGAATGATTGCCTCTGTCTCGCCATGCGCTTGAACGGCCTTGACGGGCAGGTGGGCTAGAAGCGTGAATGGGAACGCGCGGGTGATCAGGGGGAGGAGGAATGCTACAAATGTGGTACCGTATTGAGCGATTTGGCGCCACGCGATGTGGATGGCAACTGCATCTGCGTTGTTGATGCCCAATTGGAAGTCGTATCCGAGGCCGACGATTCCAATCACGGTGAGCGTGGCGGCAAATGTCCAGTCGAGGGTGTTGATTGTTGTGGTGCTTGAAGGGCCAGAACGAGTGTCGGTGTTGTGATAGACGTGATGTCGTAAGGTCGTGACGAGTTTCTGAGCTGTATCGTGAATGGTTTGTGACATGGCTTTGATGGCTTCGTTAGTGAAGAGGGGTGCGAGGGTAGCGCGTTGACGTTGGTGTTGCTGGTCTTCAGTCCATGCGAGGGACCGGCTGGCTTGGTTTCCGATTAATGGGCGTGTTGCGTCTGCTTTATGGTAGGCGAATGCGTCCTATCAAAACCAATGTAAGAGAGAATAGTCTAGATTATGAGAAGGACGTTTCGTGCTCATGTAGAACAGGGCAACTCACCTTGGAAAGAACGTGTGCGACGGCCGCTGGGTCGGCGATTGCGAGCTGCGAGGAATCTCCATGTTAGTCTTTAACTGATTAGGGGTATGTTACAATAGGTAGAGACACACAATGTCAGAGTGCTGAAGCCAACATAAGAAACGGGCGTCAGCGATCTCGAAGTTCAAGTAAGCGCGGCTTGGTCTGGGTTGCACTCACCAATAGAGCTCCCTTCATCGCGAAGGCTCGTCCATGCTTCCGAAAGTTATCGATATAGAACTGGCCATTGGGGGCCTCAAAGGCTTCCTTCTCATGACCCCATAGCCAGTGTCCTCCGGACTGCAGACGCCGGTGGGAAAGAGAAGTCATAGTTCCGAGGATGTCAGCGAAGTTAGCCCGATGGCGATGCTGGGAGTAACGGCCATGGCCTTCTCGTCTCTCACCACGGTTGGCAGTAGCTTCACATCGGTGTGTCGAGAGTGGCGCCAGACCTTGATTTCAGAGATGATATACATTGTCGAGTAGATTGCAGCCGCAATGAGCTGAACTTCAAGGGTTAGGAATGAGAAAGGCATTATGTTGTCGTGTTTCGTGAGTTGTCGTGAATAGAGACTGGTAGCGTTCTGGAGACCTCCAACGACGGACCGTGAATGTGGGGAGGGGTGAAGAGAGGAGGGGGGGTGAGTGGGAGCAGGCAGGGTGTGCCCTTGGAGATCGCTATATAACCGAGAAGAGGAAGAATACATAAGGTGGCCCATGGTCAGAGGTGTCAGAACGTCCGATGGAAGGGGTAGAAGTGGGGCGAAGCGGTTACGGCACATGGGACATCACAGACCGACAAGCCTTCGTCTGCACCCACCCCGATTGCCTCGTGTCGCCTGGACTTGAATGTGTGATTTGCTCAAATTGATTGTGAAGATAATTGAATTCCAGGATATCCGGTGCACGTTTCAAGTTGCAGCGCCGCAGGCACCTCCCCCTCCCTTCTCATCTTGGGTGAGCCATTCTGATGGGCTTGTGATGCCTAGCCGAGATATAATGGGATTTCAGAGGCGTGAGGACCGAAAGCATTGCCAGTGTACTTGGACAGCCCGAGAAGCGGTGGCTTGGGATCGGCGAAAATGTATAAATCGTGTACGGGTAGATTACCCCGACATTGATCTGTATATCGTTTGGCTGTGCCTGGAGCATCGAGGGCGGTGGCGATGTGGAGCATGAAGCGCAATGCTATGGCCGCCGCACATGGGTTTCTATTCATGAACAAACGTCATGAAACAATCAATTTATATCAGTGATCTTCTCCTGGGGCACGACGCGCGACATGAGGCAGATGGGTCCAGTTTAACACGTCTAGGGTATTATCGCCGGGAATCCTTTGAGGATCATTTTCCCTTTGATTTTTGATTATCACACGGAGAATATCAAGCCGCTGAACTTTATTCACGGGGACCTGGTATGTTTGTTGTCCGGTTCAAATCGAAATTCAAAGCGCGTTTTCTCGCCACCCATTACGACCACGACCTTTTCATCACAAACATCGTCGCTCCATCAAGCCACTCAGAGCTCCAGCTTACATCCAGCCAAGATCCTCGGTAATACATTACCTCCCGAAAACTCAAACCCGGCCGGCCCACTCCTTCCTACCCCAGATGTCCAAGCCTAAGTCTCGCCACTATCGCTTTCATCCATCCTTCCAAATCAGTCACAACGCCCAGACTACACCTCTCATTGGTCGTCCCATTCACTCCGTTGTTACTTTATCGCCACGCCGCTCCGCAAAAGCTCACTCCGCACAGAGAACTTGTCACGAGATCATGATTCCGACCTCCCTCGTCCTTACGGGGACGCGGCAACCTAACCATAGTGGCCTTTACACTCGCGGTTCTCTTGAAAGCTCGTTCGTCACCTTTTTTTTTTCCCGCTCCAGATGGCTCAGCTTGAGGTCCAAACGACGCGCATATTGATGGGCGCGATGTGTTCGCATTTTTCATTGCGTCTTGGCCTTTCGGTCACGGAAAAACACGCGTCATTCGTGACTGTCAGATGGTTTGTGGGGTTAGCTTGTTTGGTTGATGGCTCGGCTCGACAGATCCTCGTTATCACGATTCACCTATTTTGGTCGAAGTCTTTAATTGCGTCGCGTCGATCGCAGGAACAACCCCATGGCTACTTCCTGCATCAAGTTCACCGGCCCTCGCATCCATCTACTTTTCATTCCAACTCAGCTTAACCCATTCTTCCCGCGATGACGCTCCCGGCTACGCAAGGAACACTATATCGGCCCTGTCTCTTCGGAACACGTCTCTTCCCCCTCGCCGTTTTAGGTCCCAATTACTCAGAGCTTGCGTTGCACACACAGACCACCTCACATGTGTCACCTTCGGGGCTCCCATTTGGCCGGTCACAACATGAGGAACCGCAGATAACCTTCATCTTTACCGTGCTCACGTACCTGAAAGTCGCTCCACCCCAGTCGGAGCGGCCCGGTAAGCTCCCTTGACCTCCTCAGCACCGGTAGTGCAGGGTCCGGTTTGGAAGGGATTATCGGGGCATCATCAGACGTGAGATGCACTTTCGATTCTTTGGACCGGTGGAAGGAGGCGTTTCTGACGGTTCCGTGATCGGTCTGGGAGGGTGATGCCGGAAACGTGCAGGTCTTCCTCTCACCAAGCTGGGTATGAGATAGAACGCGTCGGTCGGGGCGCTTTAGAGAGGTAGCCTGCCAGTTCCACGGGAAGCCAAGGCTGGGAGCTGAGCAATTGAATGGATTGGGCATGGATGGACGACGCACAGGATGCAGGGCCCTTTGGGACGGCATTCGGCCGTCTGGTGCTTATTGTGGGGCGGCTTTCACGCACACGAAGCCCTGCTCGTTGCCGAGTCGGCGCTTTCACGAAGCCGCTTGGGCGTCCCCGCATAAAAAGCGCGTTCGTGACGCATGAACTTTTGACCGGTGCTTCCTAGAGGATCCCGTTCGTCTACGACCGCTTCTTTACACTCCCACCTACGGTCCGATGGGCCCGACCGTGTTCTCTCTCCGCACCAAACATCGTATCAACGACTTGGGCCATCGCGACGAGAGCTATGACATCCCAGAACGACTATCGAGACCGCATGCATTCCTTCTTTTTAAACGGCTATGTTTATGTCTCTTTCCCCAGCCGTGGATCCCTTCTTTTGCCAGAGGCTTCTCTGTCTTTCGTGTGTGTCGTCGTAGCAGGGACACATAGAGGAGTACACACTTCGTGCAGAGGGATCCGAAGCCCCGAACTTCCTATTCCTCCTTTGAGGGGTGAGCGCCGGCGTTGCGTGGTCGTTCTATGGGGTAGTGGATTGAAAGAACAAGGTCTTTCGTGTTTTCTCAATCGACGTTCATCCTGTTGCGAGTGCAGCTATTTGCGTGATGCGGGCTTGGAGTGGTGGCGGCTGTGTTTGGATTTTACATGGGGACATGTGAGGTGAACGTACTCAAGAAGGTGGATTTGCAGTTATGTGGAGGCGAGCAGACGCTTCCTGTGGACGGGAAATCTTGGAGGGGATCCATAGTGTGGTTGTGTTGCGTTGCAGTCAGATGTGAGGCGCAGGGGAGCTGAAGGATGCGTCGCGCTTTTCATGTTTGCTGGCACTGAGATTCTTGGCAGGAGACGTGCTGCGTGTATTTGGATGGTTGTTGACGGGTAAGCACTTTCGTCTCGTTGCTTGATCCCTCGATTTGTCAACTGAGAATTTGATCTTTGATTATATGTCCATCATTCATGCAAGGCATCAGAATTTGGCTCAAAGACCTTGGTTTTCACCCCCCGGATTCGACTTTACGCGGTCACAGCCGTCAACAGACAACATCAGCCCTTCCTCGCTTTTCTGGCCCTTCCATCATACGAAAGGAAGGTCGGACGACGGATACCCCCAGCTTCTCCATGAAGGCGAAGGTGCCACAATCAACATCACAGGAAGACAAGACCATCGCTTTCACTTTGAGGGAGAACACCTCTTTTTCGTCCTGGGATTAATAGGGGGTCGCTTCATTGGATCTCTTGGCTTTTATCGGTATGGTTGAGAGGGCTCGCGTTTCACCCCCGGCCCCAACTTTTACCCTCACAGGAAGGAGGTTCAAGGGAGGTTTAAACGGGCTGTGGATTTTGGTTGGAGATGCACCGAGAGAGCAGGGATGCGAGCTGATTCTAGGGAGATATGGGATTGGTATGTGTGGATGCTGTCACCAAGCGCGCATCTTGGGCTTATGGCTTGAGGATTTGGGAAGACGGTGTTGTTGCCTTCCTTGACTCTTTCTCTCGTCTGACTTCCCGCATCGGTCGAGGGGACTTGTTGACTCGCATATCACCTCCCTTATTTACGCGGAGGCGCGACGATCCGTCCACTATAACGCCACCTCCCCTGACGATCAACACTATGCGCGCGCCTGAGCGTCTCCAGGCCGGTCGCATCGTTCTCGCTTTTCCAACAGTCAATACGCGATCTCACTCGACACCTGCATACGCATACCAGTTCCAAACGCCTAATGTTACCCAAAGATCCCCAATCCCTCCCGGTTCCTCTCGCGCTCTCTTAGCACACATACCCCTAGTCGCAGATGCCTCTCCGTACACCCCGAAGAAGGCTCTTTTGCTTTTGCGTTTCCTTGCCCCTTGGTTAATCCAAGCGCGTTTTCGTCATTCGCAACCCCCTACGAGAATGTAGCATCCTCTGGGAAGCTACATTAGAGTCTCGTGCTCGCGTTCTCGGTGTTCATGGGGGGTTGTCCGATGATTCTGTGTTTGGGGCGGGACGTGAACGAGCCTTCTCGTTTGGGTCGGAGTATTTGCTATACGCGTTAAACGAGGTCGTGTTGCGGAAGGAGTCGCTTTGATTCGAGGGCGGGAGGGTTTGCTCTGGGGGAGGGTTTCGGCTGTTTTTGAAGGTTCTGGTATGGTTGGGTTGAGATTTTTTCTGCGAAGACTCCTCTCTTTATTGAGGGCGTCGACGAACAGGAATGATGAGACGGTGTGTTCCGGCCAAGGGAATGAGTGGGTGCGTGTCGTTGACCTCTGCTTCGGGGTTTGGGGTTGCCTTGGATGAGGAGCGCTATTTCGAGCGTAGGGATTTTGAAAGCGAGTTCTGTAACGAGGAAGATCTTTGGCTGGGATTTCAAGGTCGTTGGCACGTTTGTCGACGGACGTACAAGAAAGGGAGGAGGGCTACCATCGTCTTCTCATCTCTAATATCCTCTTGCTGCCCATCTGACCGTTGTCCCACATACCATCTTTCCCTCAACGAGCCAATGTCTACCGGCGAAGACCACCTCTCCTCACTCAAAGTGCTCCTTCGACTTCCAGCTCCGTTGCCCCCAACATCCTCCCTTCCGCCTTTCGGGGCCGCTCTATAGGGGTGAACGCGGTGGAAATGATGCGCGGTAACGCTCTCTCTGGCGACTTAGGTCGACGGAGGGACGTTCCGCCTCCGAGTACAATTGGGCAAGCTCTCTCCCTCGTTCAAGAGGTTCATGCCGAGCGAAACAAGGTTTTCAGTCGTTGATTCGCCGAGCGTCTTTGGGGCGGGTTTCTCTTCTCCGATCGCAGTGGTCTTTTTCGCTCTTTCGTGTTTTGGGTGTCTTTGTGGGATCTGTCGAGGGGTTCACATACAGTGGTGACTTAAGTGGGCTTTCGGGGTGTGCTCTGGTGGGGGCTTGTTGAACCGGGTCGTTTGTAGGAACGAAGCGAGAGCCGTTGGTGCTCATACGAGGCAAGGACTGGGCGAGGGTTCGAGAGGATCCGACGACCCCTGGGCATGCGTTCCTTGCTGGCGGCGCCCGAGGCATTGATGCAGTTGGCGGCTTGATGCCTCAGCAATTTTTCAACCAATGTTGCCTTCGCGGCGCAGTTCTGACATCCACG
>WSTV01000026.1:0-58447 GCA_019632285.1 Tulasnella sp. 332 | reverse complement strand
TTAGTGCTGGCCTGTAGATCCAAACCTACTAAGCGATTGGATCTCGGTCCGATAAAACTAAATATGCCGTCAACGATTCAATTGAGCATGGTGCACTCTGGCAAGCTATCAACCCTGGTCTCCGTTCCTCTGGAAGCTCAGGAGGCTTGTTGGCGATATGCTTACTCCGGCGGGTGCCACATGGTCGGAACATTCGATCATGGGGCTTGCATGACGTAGAGTGGTGGCGTGAGCTGGTGTGGCGGAATCAAGCCCGAATTCACCTATACCCTTACCGAGGTGCCTTCTGTTACTGGCCAGCCGTTCGCACACAGGAGCGGGCACTTTCGTGGCCGATGACATCTTGGACGTCTTCCAAAAAATCAGACGCCTCTCGAGCACGCGGTCAGAACACTCTTCAACGAGCATGCTGGTGGCTGGGCCGTGTAAGTGAATTGCGCTTCTTGAATATCGAATATTCTTTCCAACTCAAACGGGAGTTCCACTCTCCTTTAAGTGGTTTGCCTGAATGCGATAGGAATTGATAACAGTTAGACTCACTGTGTATAAGACAAAGGGCAGTCGATCAAGGATTACGAACTCTCGCGTGTGTTTGTGGACTGCCATTGGCCCGTTCAGGAGACTCTGCTGCCTTTGTGCTCAGACACTCATCAACGTTTCCAACAGCCACTTCATGACTCGGTAAACCGACGCAGTCCGCGAGGCTCCCCCTCAAGCCCTACCTCAGTTTCATTGCTGTGCCCTCCTCAACCGCAGCGATTCATATGAAAGGCCCTCTAGCTTCAGACATCGATTCAATCGTGGCACACCCTGCGCAAGAGATTCCTGTGCCATTGATTGATTTGACGAGTTCCTGAGAGACGGCCTATGTTAGTGCCCATGGCCACGACCGACCTCGGCATGTTTCTACTTATTCTTCACCCGAGACCGCATTACAAGCAGATAGAAGGACTGCTAACCCTTTCACCACGTAATCATTTTCCGGTTTAAGCGCTGACTTGTACTCTTTTCCGCCTTCCGCCTTCCTGAAGGTCTCCATTATCTGCTGTACTACGTCCTACACTCGAGGTAGAGTCTAGAATACCACTGAAGAGTAGAGAGATGTGTCCATCGTGCTCCGCTACATAGAGCCTTGGTGGGCGAGGTGAGGCTTGACACAAGGCCTTGAACTCCTACAGTCGCATCGTCGGCATGAACTTGGGCAAGGTATCCGAGTGGCGTGGATACAGTAGTTGGCGTTGCTCATGTATTGCTTGTACTTTCCCTCTTCAGTATATTCCGAAAGAATTTTCTCCTTCACTTTGTACTGAGACACTCGTCACGATCGATGTTGCTACAGCATCCCAATAGCACGTTGTCTTCTCTCTCCTGACCTGTAGGCATTGTATTTAAGTTCAACCATTTATTACATTCTTGGAGTATGTAAGTACTGTTTAATAAGAGGCCGGGTATTGATAAGCTAGCTAGTTGGCCATGATTGTGTGGTCGGTCGGTCGAATGATTGGTCGGCTGGACATCTCCACCAATCACCCAGATCCACGGCTTAAGAATGTAGAGAGGTGATCAACTGTGGTATGAAACGAGTCCCCAGTCAATCAAAGCAATTCAAGGAGCGAGAGAAATTACACTCACATATTCTTCAAAGTGATGTAAGACCTCCCTCAATTGCCTCCTAGACATCTCCGTCCGGAACAGGATCTCGTCCGTCGTTTTCTTACCATCGAAGTAGATATACAACCTAAAGGATGATCGTGTCCCTCCACGTCAGAAAATTCGCGAGATCCGTGATCAAGCCAAAAGAGGTCGAGGGATGTAGCGAATTAGTTGTACCTTTCGAACTTCTGGCATGCACTCTCGCTCTTTCCCTCCATCATCGCTTCCAACCATTTCCTCTCCATCCGCGTCGCCCGAGAAGGCTTTGTTATAACGGATGGCTCCAAACTGTCCTCGCCATCCCAATCGGAGAAGTCAATTTCCTCTTCCTCTTCAACGGCATCGCTCCCATCGTCTTCAACCGAGGCGTGTCTCAGGTGTGAGTGCCCGCTGGAAGTTTGCCGTCGATGGCGCCGGTGCTGGTAAACGCTTGCCTCAGGTGACGACATGACTTTATCGACGTCAGGAGATTCTGAACCGTTCCTCGTGCTCCTGTAAGCATATTGCTCGTCTGTGTCCTCGCTCCCACTTGTAGATCCAGATCCAGACCCATCTCGATGATCCCCAGCAGAACCGCGTTCCAGCCTCAATTTCCTCCTGCGCTCCTTCTCTTCTCTTCTCCGCCCCAGCCATACCTTCTCCTTGATCTCTGCCGTAGCGACGATCCTGACTCGCACGTGTAACATGACGAGCAGGTCCCTCCGGAGCATCCATATCAAGACCTCAGTGTAGATTGGTCGATCGTCTGGGTTAGGTACGATGTTGCTGAAGGCTTGGTATGAGGATGAGAGTGTAGAAAGGATGGTGTAGAGAGACGGAATGGAAGGCGGGAAGAACTTGGAGAAAGCTTGAGCGTGTTCGGTGAGCCTGCGAATGACAGGGACAATCGGAAGCTCGTTACTTCAACTATAGCAATCTTCGATCTACAAAAGATACTACTTACGAGCCGGACAGTGAGATTGGTGGTGCATAAATATTCTTGAGGCTTGGCGGCACTACATCGATGATCTTGGCTCTTCTGTTGTAGACCAACATACGTGCCATAGGATACACCTCTGAGTCCAGATCTAGATCAAGCAGTGCGGCAATATCCGAGAGTCTGTAGATAGAACGCGATATCCACGTGATACCGATCAGCTAGCGCCATCACATTCCATTCAAGGCAGTACCTGTTGAAATACGTACGACAGAGTAGGAAAGGCGATCCCTACGAACCGTCTTAACATATCCCCAGAGGCCTGATCCATCCCGATATCAAGTCTCCGATCATTTCCCGACCATAAACTCTCCAAAGGATCCTCACCCGCACGTCCTTGATTCGTCAAGATCAAGATCGCCTTCCAAGGTAATAATGGCGGGATCCTCCACCCATACTGGACCTCGTCGGCCCATCTCCCCTGAGCGTCATGTGCGTGCTGTTCCGCTTCGTCTAGCTGAAGCTCGTTGAGCATCTGGGCTTCCTCCTCGACTTCAAAATCCCCCCGAAGGTAGGCTGCGTGTTGAGGTGGAAGTTGGACGTGTACGGAGATCTCGTTGATGTTGACGTTGGCGATGTTATTACTGGAGATGGCAAGGAAGATGGTTTTGATGACGCTGGCGAGAGTGGATTTGTAGAGTGCTTGGGAGATGAAGGATTCAAGGGTAGAACCTGAAGTGTGTAAATGCCAATTTATCAAACAAACAAAAAAGGCATCGAATTTAAGGGTATGAAGTGGCAGAGCTGCCTAGCGTACCTTTGGTAAGACACGATTCTCTGAGAACGGAGAGCACGGCCGCCTGCTGGCCAACGAAGTCAACCCTACCTTGCTCATAATGCATCGCCGCGGTCAATTTGAACGCAACTTGGCGATAGTACATATCGATAAAACGATGTAGTCCGCTGGACGCCACAGATGATGGATCCGGTCGATCTAGGACCAACACTAGGTGGAACGAACTAATGGCGTTGGATTGCCGCTTCTTAGGCTGGGATAACAGTGGTGTTGGGAGGGCACGATCATTTCGGGGCAGCTCCGGCGACAGAGATATTTCTGTCGACAAGAGTTCGATCTCATCCGGCCTGTCCCGTGGCCTCCCTCTGTAGTCCTTGTCGTCTGGGACGGCACTGGTGGAGCTGCTTCCCCCGGTAGCATAGACCTCATCCCATCCCCAACTTCCGTCTTTCCCGATATGCACCGGGTGCCCAATGAAGGCAAGCTCATCGATAGAGAGTTCAAACTTTTGATGGCACAGCGCAGGCTTCGGCGACAACACTTCAGCGAGGAAGGTCGGATCATAGCCCAAGATCTCTCCATATGGATTATCGTCCCTCAGGGCCTGAGCCTCCACACCCTGTCCATCCTGAGAGGGACTGCTACGACCCGAGTCAGTACGAGATTTGGAGGCCGATACTGTAGACGATCTTTGGGACGTCTTGTAGACGTGAGGATCCTCGATGGATCGTCGGCGCCACTCGTAGTCGAAGTTCCTGTCCTTGGATGCAAGATCACTTAGAGAGGCGATGACCTTTTGGCGCGATTCCGGGGAAAGGTTGGAGATGCTCTGATCGAAATCGTGTGCTGCCCTCCAATTGACATCTGGTTCCTTTTCCCATTCGATTGGTCGGGGTCTGATGAGACGGATGGAAGCTTTCGGACGGGGTGGCCAGCTCCAGGCTAGGTTGCTCCCACTGGCTGAGGCAGTGACGAGGAGGATGGCTAGTAGCGGAGAATCTGATCTGCGAGGCCTGTTCATCAAACAGTCGGAGGTGATTCTCAACGGATTACATTGTGCCCCCCACGTGCGTGCCTCGCAGCCCAGGAACGCCGTTGCAATTGGCCGGACGACGTCAGAATTCGACTCTGGACCGCGCCTATCATCCAAGCCGGGCATCCCTCAAGCCAACCGAGATGGCTTCAAAACCGATGCTCCCGACACAGACCTCCAATACAAGTATACCTCAGGATGCGAAGGCGCGGGGTGCTTACAGGTACGCCTCATCCTCGGCCCTTGCCCATTGCAGAGCAAGCTACTGACACGCTCGTTTGTAGAACTACCAAGGGGGCACACAAACTCAAAGTACTACCTGAGCAGCCAGAGGAGCCAGATTTAGAACCTGGGACTGCACCAGAAGATGAACGGGGTGAAGGAAGTGGGAGCGGGAATGATGAACTTGAGCTAGACGAGGATGAAGAGGATGCACCAGTACGCTACGACCGGCAGCTCATCCAGATATCATCACTAATCATGAGCGCACTACATAGGTCTACAAACAGATCTCTCATATACCTGCTGGTACCGCGCGGAGGGACGCGTTGCGATTGACCAAAAAGCAGAAGGCGAAACTGCCTCGCGTGACCGCATATTGCACAGCCAAGTATGTTGAATCAAATGCCATCGAACTACTCTATCTCACTAGCTGTGCTCTCATGTATATTCAGCTCTTACAAACTCTCAGATCTAATGAGGTTTTTCATGGCACGGAAAGAAGCCTACCTGACCGCACCAAAGCAATTCGACGAGGTCATCTACACACCTTACTCATACGAATCGTCTTCGACGCTAAGCCCGCGGAAAACACTGAAGTCGCTAATTAGGCCCCAGGCATCAAACAAGAGGTCCATATCTGTTCGAGAAGGGGATCTACTTGGAATACCAGAGCTCCGAGAGGAAGAGGAGAGGGCTGAAGCTGAAGATACAGCCACGGCACGTTATGACGACGACTACCCCGGCATCCACAACGGATCCCTGACGCGACCGTTGGACAAGCAAGGGAAGGCGCGGTTCGGCACGGTCACCGAAGAGGAGGTGGCGACTTCGCCAGAGGTCTTCCTCTTCGAGTATGGGACAGTCGTAATATGGGGGATGACAGAGGCCCAGGAAAAGCGCTTCCTAAACTCATTGTGGGTTTTGCTGAACACCTCTTGAGCGCCGAGATTTAACTTTTTTCGGCGTAGACGACGCTTCGAGGTTGAGAAACTTCGTGAGTTTGCCGTGTCGACTTGGATCCACCTATCCACTGACCTTGTGTGATCTTTACCCAGCTTCCTACGAAGTAGAGTTGGAAGATCTAAACTTCTACTATGCTAACTACAGCCGGTACGCTCTTCTGTCTTAGCCCAATAGTCTTCAGGTCTAATCTAGACAACATCATAGAATATACAATGACGTGATCACACTTCGGAAGGGATCAAGCTACATGTGTGATACCCCCGAGCATCGATACCACCACCACACTGCTTATTACTTTTATTCATTAGGACCAAGCTCGCGCTCTCACATGCCCTGGCTCAATCTGTCAAAATCTCGCTAGTAAGTAGTGTTGTTATCTGAAGCACTGACGTCTATGATCCTGAGAATACGTCTTGTTATTTTCAGTTCGAGGAGTTAATATCAAATACTATCGACCAGACGAAGGACATCCCTGAAGTGATATCAGAGACCGGAAAGATTGGCGTGAGCACGTTTCTGCTTTCCGCTTTGTAAATTACATATTCACTCACTTTGATCATAGATGCCGCACAAGGAGATCATGCAACAGATCGGACGCTTGTTCATCCTCCGCATGAACATCAACCTAGTGGGCTCAGTGTTAGACGCTCCTGTAAGTCTCTTCCTCCCCCGTGTAAACTTTCTTGATAAAGTCTCATCAGGTCTTTCCGTGCCGTCATAGGAAATATTTTGGGTGAGGTCACCCCTTAGCTAACGCTATGCGACCGATACTGATAGATTGTGTACCACCCTGACAGAGCTTCCCAGACCTGCAACCCTTGTATGACGCGGCACGGAGCTACCTCGAGATCCCTCAACGTGTCGACCTTCTAAATGCGCGGGTTGAAGTACTCCAAGACTTGTTAGGACTGCTCAAAGAGTCTGTCTCGAGCCGACATGCCGAGCGGTTAGAACAAATTGTCATCGCTCTCATTGGTGTAGAGATTAGTGAGTCAACCCTTATTATACTCGTATATCATGCAATTTACTTGCTGAACTTTTGCCCGCCTGTTCTACTTAGTCCTAGGCATCATCACTATCGCCATTGACTTATTTTCCTCTTGGCGTTGATCGCTCCCAAACTAATGGGACACAACTTTCTTAGCACTCCATTGTCCACCCCATGGTTGATCCCTCCAAATTTTCGTATGCTATCACATCAACCTCGTTTTCCAAATGGAATGTTGCTTTCGCGGATTTCATTCTAAGATAACTTCCATAGGCACAGCCACAACTTGACTTATCATGTCTCCCCAAGCTCATCCCTTGTTAATCCCCTTTTCTTCTGTACAAACTGGAGCAGTCGCTTCATGCGACTAATCGAAGGAGATGCATATCCTCCGCCGAAGATAAGCGTGTGGTTCAAGTAATGGAATAATTCATAAAGGGCTTGGCGCTCGTCATACTCGTCTTCAGGTGCTGTCTTTGGGCGATGCTTGTGATATTCAGACCAAAAATCGGAGGGGAAGCCGCCAAACATGCGAGCGATTGCGAGGCTTTGCGGAGAACGTATGGAGATCAATCAACCCTGTGGCATGGGCTACGTGAAAGACGACCCACTCTGCTTCGTTGTGGCCATAATAGGAGCTGGGGTCGTATACAACTAGTACTCATGAGGATGTCAGTATGGATCCAATCGAGGAATAATAAGATCTCTCACCAGGATCTCCAGACGACAACGTGCCCACATTCCCACTCTATATCATCATCAGCACCAGAGCGTCTGGACATGTGAATTCCGACGTGAGCTCACCCAGAGATCTCCGTGAAGTATGACAGGTTCGACATCCGTCAGGCGGGACGGGCTGAGCAAATAGGGGATGACCCTTGACTCCCCGACATTTATGAGTATGAGGTTGATCTTGATGGGCTTCGATAACACTGAAAGAACTCACTTGTGAATCGTCTCATCTCCCAAACGTACGGTTTCAGCAAAGCCGCTCCCTCGCCTGCGAATTCCATCCACAAGGCCCTTCATCAGCGCCGTGAAGCACTCCTCCCAAGTCTGAAACCATCCATTCTCCAACCTCGTCACCCCACAATAAGTCGGACAGCCAAAGCCAAACAATCCCCTGTGTTCTGTTTGATTATTCTTCGGCTTGTGAAGCTCCAATGCCAATCTTTTCGCCAACCGTTTAGCAGACGTGCCCGACAGCCCGGATATGTCCAGATACTCCGAGACCATGAATGGACTCTTGGTACCAACTGGGTCGTCCCCGAATGCGACGAGTTTTGGACACAGTCCGGGGGCTGCAGCGTACATTGCTTTCAACGATTCGGCTTCGCCACACCACTGATCCCAATCGCCGGGGGAGCCGACTTTGGCGAAGTAAGATACGCTCTTGGACGACGTGATTCGAGATGCACTGGTAGAGATATATGTTTCATTGGGATCGATGGCGTAAAGAGCGCGGAGGATGGGTGCAGCAACAGGCATATCAAGGTAATTACTGTGCACTTGATAGTAGCTGACACTTGTATTCCACACATGCGCGGGAACCATGGCAAGGGTGGACCCATTGACACCATTAAATATTCGTACAACTCATACAAGCCATGCTTCAAAGTGTATTATCTACAGCCCAACAATCAGTACCCCTGGAATACGTCACTTCCTTCTGGCAGTAGACGGTCCAGCCCGAGCGGTGGGCCTCGCGCCATCAGCACTGATCAGAACTTCCAAGATACGCTCGATGAGCTCATCGTCCGACTTGCCCAAGTTATTCTTCGTCTGCTGTCTCACGATGTTCGGGAGCTGAGGTTGCGAAGCCTCGGCGAAACCCATCTGAACGAGGTAGGCGCGAGTTGGTCAATCAAATGTACTTTTATCACTTGACAAAATATTATCGGAGAAACTGACATCGGCAAGCCTCGCAATCAGCCTCTCATTTTGCTCGTGATTCGGTCCGCGCATCGGTCTCTGCCACGGTTGAGGTTTGGGCAGTGGTGGGTTTTCCCAGCTGTCATCCTCCTCGGGTTCGGCGACGGTATAATGGCCATGTGTAGGGGGGGCGAACAGTCCTGGCAAATCGGAAGGTCGAACAGGCTGAGGAACTTCAACATCTTTAGCCAACTCGGGCTGACCGAAAGCAGCCTCCAGTGACTCTATAAGCTGGCTCGCTTCGGGACCACTTAAAAGATTATGGTACATGGAGAAGTCAGCTGGGTTGTGCAACATCTCATCCCTTGTCGGCAAGCCCTTGCACGTACCCTTTCTCCCTCCTCGCTTTGCGTTCTACACGCTCCAGCCTCTCCGCTTCTCTCTGAGCGCGGAAGTTGGCCTTCTCCTGTTTGTATAGTTGGCGAGCAGACTCCAGTCTCTCCCTCTCCTCTTGGCGCGCCAACTCCTCCTCCGTAGGAGAGATTGGAGACATGGCACTGGCCTCCGGAAGGGATTCCAGAATTGTGGGCTGTTGGCCTTGTCGAGGAGTCTGTGATGAAAGCGGGCCCGCGGCTGGTTGGAAGCGACCCCCACTGAACCCAGACCGCTCCTGGTTCATGGGACGCGGCGCCTGAGCAGGTAGCGCATCACTGAACAGCCCTCGCGGTTGTTGACTTCCAGGCGTGGATGCAAAAGCCGGACCTTGGCCACGTGGAGTTTGCGGATTGAACTTGGAAGGGAAGGTCGGTGGTACAAACGGTGGCGGCATTTCGTTTTCAGATACGACGCTTGTCTGGAACATTGGTTCTTCGCGAGGTGGTCTTCCGAACGGTGGAGGAGGGATGGGTGGTCCTTGAGCGCCTGCAAATCGGTCACCGAACATCGACGAGGGCCTCGGACGGCCAGTGCTGCTAGAATTAGAGCGAAGGCTTGACCGATCATGCGCAGGAGCGTTGACTAGGGACGGGGGAGCGCCCATCCCGAACCCGGCGGCTCCGAAACCGGTAGGTCCTCTTAGATGAGCAGCTTGGGCTTGGGCAGCTTGAGCAGCCTGGACTTGGACTTGAGCTTGAGCTTGAGCTTGAGCCAGGGCTTGGGCTCGTGCTTGGGCTTGGGCTTGGGCTTGAGCCTGGGCGTCTAGGGTACGCAAGACACCTTCCAACGACTCTGTCACTCGACGTGCACTATCTTCAATCGCTACCTTCGCTGCACCGTTTGCCATGTTGAGGGCACTCTCTTTCTGGGGCTGGAGGTATGATCCGTCGGCAGCCCTGATCAGGACTTGACTGAGCGCAGTGATTACGTCGGCGATATCGTCGTAGATAGAAGGTGGCGCACCCCCTGCATTGTGCGCAGCATTCGGGGCGACTCTTGGAGGCGGAGGTACTCCAGGGTCTTCGACGTCTGAGCCCGCTTCTGAGTAGATACTATCTTTGGTCTGTGCGCGCGCGTTGATGTTGAATTTTGAGCGGGGATCTTTCGGCGCTTCGTCCTCATCGTCGATGGCGGATAAGTCTGTTATCTGACGTCCCTTGACTGGGCGTTGAAGTTTCTCCTTCCCCTTGCCTCCCATCGGCCTGGCCATTCCGCTGGCGGGGCGCTTGATATCCCTATTGTAGTTCGTTTCTTCATCGACTGACTGCGTTCGGGATGGCTGTTCTGATGGTATCTCTTCGATGCGCGCTTCGCTGAAGGCTGGTGTGGCGGCGCGACCATCATCACCAGGGATGAATCCAAATTGCTGAAAACAAAAGATTAGGGAATGGGTGCCAGTCATGCTGAACTGAGACTTATACCATGCTATTGAGAACATTCGGGGGCACAGTCGAGAACACGGGCAGCGCTCCCAACATCCCTTCCCTTCTTGGCGGCCCACCCCAATCTTGGTCCTCGACTATAACCGGCTCTGGAGACTCGTCTGGATAGTAGGTATCTGGGACCTGCGCCACGGACGGCGCTCGTGGCACCAATCTCGTCACTGTGAACTTGACAGTCTTGTTGTTGTTTTGAGCGTAGAAGTCTAAGAGCTTTGTCGTCAGTCAAAGCCATCTTTTAAGTAAAAGTATTGAGAGGCTAACCCGAGAGTTCTTCATTGGTGGAGATTGTCACGGAGTCGCCGTCGCTGTCAACGTATGACAGGCCTACTTCATTCCTTTGGAGTTTGAAGAGGACCTCAACCTTGGCGGCTAGCTCTTCCCAGTTGGGAGAACGATCAAACACGGCTTTGCGTACAGCACTTTCTCCTGGTTGTGAGAGCTTGAAGGAGATCGCCATCAGAGATGCACTTCTGATGGTCGTCAGGATGAGGGAATTGATTGATCGAACACCGGTTCAGATCCCAATCGCTGTCTACGGTCAGTCCTGGGAGCATGACGCCGTGATTCATCCACAGCAAACGCGTGCAAAACCCATCATCTCTTGTTGTCTTCAAGTCTCAATGACCATTCTTAGAGAGACAAGCCTGCTGGAGGTGGTGCTGGATATGTTCTCATCACAAGCACCAGCACAACTCTGATTTGCCAGTATATCGACTCCCACTCAGAGGCAGCGAGGACCTTGCTCTTATAGGTGACCCGCTCACCTCGATCCGCGAGCGCGCAGGGATCCTTCGGTGTCGTCTAAGCGACCTGAGTATCATACACTCGTTCGGAGAGAGTTTGAGTCGACTTTTTGGGGTCCTCCAACGCACCTGTACTTCACGGGGTACGGGGGGACGAAAGGATTCAAATGCTGGAGGTGAATGCCCATGGGTGCGCAGGACCTCCAACTCCCCCAATGATGAAAGAGCCACCGGATGTGTGGAAGCCAATCTACCACAAATCAGAACCCTATCTCTTCGTCTAGCTAACATCATCGATTCCCCGGACATATTTCCGAGTTCATTCACCATCGAAGACCTTCACCACGAGCCGAGCACTAATTGGCATTCCCCATACGCAGCCCACAATATCTGCACTTGCGTCTTTGCTTGGATTAAGCGCACAAATACGATCCTGACTCATGCGCCAGTCTATCCAAGGTACACTGGACCACCTGTGTTGAAACTGCCTTTGCTGCGTCTCAGCCCTAATGATTGATTAGGTTATGTCTACCGATGTACGCTGTGGTTTCAAGCTGTCATTGAAATTTATGCTCGGACTCGCTCTTGATGGAAGTCGCAGTCCAAAGTCGAAAGGATGCCTTCCAGCCCTCTGCCGAAATCCCTTGTCCCTTCCCATTCGCAGCCGCATCGACGGCGATTACCTGGTTATGCTCTTTGTATATGCGTGTCACTCCTGGCAGAATAATAGCTAACACCTGGGCCTGAGCAATTGGAGCCCAAAAACACGGAGGCTTAGCATATGGACTTTGCACTTTGGATTCGAGCCAATACACAATGTGGAAAGCAGCAAGGGCCGAGATTAGGTCATTACTGGACCACTATATCTTGAAGGCCAAATACTTGGGCATTCGTTATCTTCGCGAACTGCGGGGCACATTGGGCGAGAGTAACATAGTGAGATGTGAGGTTCAAGCAAGAGAGTGGGATGGGCCTCAAGCTCACCATTTTCGACTTCTTGGGGAAGGCGATCTACCGAAGCGAGTAATTTCCTGAATGTTTCTAGATGGGGGGGGGGGGTTAGCTACATCTTTGGTAATGAATGAATACGAATTTCTGGTTGGTACCTTGCACTATCTGGACACACCTGATCCTCCCACTTTTGAAGCTCGTTCTCTCGATGCCAAACCTCTTCCGAGAGGCTGTTCCAGTTCTTCGTCACTTCAGGATCCCCGCGTAGCTCTAATGTCCAGAGGAGTCGGATGCTCTGTATAAGAAGCCACTCGGCAGCCCCGTCGAAAGGAATCATGACAACCTTCTTGGCCGCTTCCCGCATCTCGGGTAAGCTGTTGGCAAGTACCACCCTGCGATCTGGAACCCCCTTCTCGGCTTCCGGCTTCGCATTCCAGTGGTTCCTAAGATCGCGTTGGCCTTTATCAGAGCTGAGGGCGTAGTACACCCAATCATTCTGGCTAAAGAGCTCTAGCGTTGGGAGATTCGTGATGAGATCTTCGGCGGTTGGTTGTGCACTTAGTTTAAGCTCCCTGGAAGGATCCCAATTAAGATGTGAATCTAACAATTGATATAGATTGATGAAGCAACAAGATAATCCAGGCTCACTTCAGCTCGTAACCATCGCTTATGCGAACTGTGTCACTACCACCTCGACGGGCGAGTGAAGCCGAGATCGGTAGCGGCGCGCTCGAAGCTCCCGCGACCAGCAACAACAACGTCACAATATTGGACATGGTTCGAAGGAGCAGCATGGCCAGGTCTGGAGGGGAAGTAAGTGGTGGGAGGTGGTGATTGGAGGCTCGGCGCCCGTACAACGGCTTTGTGCAAGGTGCGCTAAGTACCTAAGACTGAGAAGACTAAGCGAACGGTACTAGCGCGTAGCAGCCTGGCAAGGAGCCGAAGTGCAGGCGACGTAAATGGCCTCGGAGACACTGTTGTTGCACGGAGGATTGCATGGCACCGGTAAGAAGGGAAGCGATTGTTACTTGTCGACAAGGCTGTGACACCTCGTTATCGGTGTCTTCCAATCCGTACCCCGTATCGTAGGTCTGTTTAACAGAACCAACCCAGCCACGCCTTTGCCAGTAAACAGCTGACATTATCACAACACGATAACATAAATTTCTTCGGACCATGGGGGCGTGACAAGAAGAAAGTTACGCGAAGATGGCCAATCTGGGATCGATCTCACCAGGGTTGTTGAACCTAGACCAGAAAGTGAGAATTTCTCAGTCATGGCTCCGACACGGGCCAGTCTCTTAAATCTCACTGACCTCAAGTTAATATTCAGCCCACTGATCTCCTTTATTTGCTCTTCGGTGAGAGAAAAGTCGTCGCACTTCAAGTTCTGGATCAACCTCCCTTCGTTATTTGACTTTGGCACAACCGCGATGTTTCGCTGCGTCGCCCATCGGAGGAGCACCTGCGCATTGGCTATATCAACATCGGAGCTACGTTAGAGCAGGCTTTACTGTGGTATATGCAACAGGTACTTACTCTTGCCAGTCTCATTGGCGATCTTGTTGATTGTGTCGTTAGATGTCAACAAGCTCGTAGCGCCCTTCGTCATGCTCAGCTCCACCCAACTTTGAGGACCGAATGAGCTGTACGCCGTGACATGGATGTTGTGGTCTTTGCACAGCTTGATGAGCGGTTCTTGAGTGAGATATGGGTGGTGCTCAATCTGAAGCACTGAAATCGGCTTTGTGGCGTATCGAAGGACGTCAAGGATCAGACTACCTGAGAAGTTGCTACATCACATGAAAATCAGTCTTTGAAAATAATACTGGGAATATCCTTCACCGACCTGAGTCCGATATCCTTTGCCAATCCTTCGTCGACAAGCTCTTCCATGGCCTTCCAGGTCTCGTGAATCGGGGTGTTTTCTGTGGTCATGACATCCAGCTCAGTAATCGTCCCAATCTTGCATTTGATCTTTAAAAAAACTAACGAATATAGACCTTCCCATCATCTCCAAACCATTCCGGAGGGTAACTATGGGTTGCAGAATGAGTTGACTACAGCTGGCAAACCATGGTCGTCGTGTCGAAGATCCATCTTACCGATGAGCGGGGTCTACGTAGGCCAAAGACACGGGGAAGTGAATCAAGCTGGCATACACGTTGTGATGGTCAGCGTCAAGGACATTACTGAGGTTTCGGTGGACGTTGGAACTTACAAGAGATCAAAGTAAGTGAGACCCCAGTCCTCTAGCTGCTTCTTAGCCAGCTGTTTGACATGCTCGCGGGCGTGGAAGGTGTTCCAGAGCTAATCGAGTCATGATGAATTTTAGCAAATGGCCTACTAGAGATCCATATCGGACCCACCTTGGACGTGATGACTGTAGCGAAATGAACCACAACGATGGTCTCAGTAATTTATTATGATCGCGCATTAATCAGTCGAACTTACAGACTTCCTCCCTCTTGATGAGCCCCTCATCTAACGCCTTCTTAAGACCTTGTCCGGACTGCTTCTCGTTACCGTAATCTCCAGCACAGTCGAACAGCCTGTATCCAGCTTTGACAGCGTTGTATACAGTGTCAGCGCAGGTGCTCTTGTCAACTTTCCAGAGACCGAAGCTATGGATGGCAGATCGATCAGCGAGGTCGATGTCTGTAAGTGATGGGAGATATCGAGGTTCACCCAACGAGCGGCATCTTTGCGCCGCTTGCCAATGTCACGGAGGCCATATCGAGTTGTTGGTGATAGTAAGTGAGGGGGCGGGATAAGAGATGAATCGCAAGGTGAAGTCACAAGCATTATCATCATCTGATTTGTACTCCGGGCGAAAAGGACCGGGAAGCGTCGAATTCAGCATCTTCGCCGACGGACCGCAACCCCATATGGCAACACATCCGTGGGTACATCTGTCCGCCCGACCATGCCCGACTGCGACATCACCGCCAATAGATGCGCCCACTCTAGATGACCTCGGATACGGATCGCTTTATTTGTATCAGGTTTGTTATTCAAAGTCAGCCACTTGTGTCTTCGTTGGCTTCGTCCTCATCACTATTGCCCTCGCTTGACAGCGCCAGTGCGCTAAACATACCCCTCCTCCCACCACCCACCCCCACAGCGCTTACTGCAGCTTTCTGAACCTCATCAATCTCGTCCTCGTCCTCTTCATCTTCATCCTGTCCGTTACAGCCCTTAGTATCTTTCTTCTCCGCTTCTTCTCCGGAGGACTCGACTTCGTCAGGAGAAATGTCGCTGCCTTCATCAGAATCGTCATCTTCGTGTCCTTCCAAATGGGGAATCCAAATCCCGCGACCGGTCTCCGTGATTGTCGCGCCTAACGGGGATGTTGATACAGCCGCGGAGCCTCGGGGCGGACTGGTTGACGTTGACTCTAATTCCCGTGGGGGTAAGAAAGCCCATCGGACTTTGCCTTCTGCTAAAGCTCGCAAAACTGGACGTCCGGAGCAAGGCTAAACATACAGCCAGATCGAGGGCAGTAATGCATGACTTACTCGCATTACCCGCCCGATTAACATCCGGTCGTCCAGCTTTGGCAGTCACCCAGCCCTTCTTATTCGCGTAAGAGGTCAAAATGTCCATTGCTGTCCACATTCTTCCCTTCGCTTCCGTAGGTTCTTTCCTTTTGACATCCGTACGCCATGTCCTCTTGTCCTTCACCGTATCATCATCTTTTTTGACCTCAGTAAGACCAAAAACGTCTTCCATGGGTAGGAGACCAGCTACGAAGGATATGCAGCTCGGGATAGACGCCATTTGCGAAATGGGTAAGATTGAAGCGAGGACTTGGAGCTCCATTGGCACGAGATTTGGCAGGACGAGACCCGGGCAATCTACGAGACGAATTTCAGGTGACCAAAATAGGGTTTGGAAGTGTTTCGTCTAGCAAGCGAGATGAAAGGTTAAGAGGAATGGGGTGAGTGAGATCCATCTTTGCGGCCAGTGACTTACCTTTCCTGGGGTCCGGGATGCTTTGACTTTGATACTCCCAAAGAGCGCATTGAGGAGCTGGAACAAAGCCATAGGGCGAATGTCAGAATCAGAGACTCATTTCGGTGGAGAGAACGCACACTGCTCTTTCCGACGTTCGGTTGTCCGATCAGGCCAATCGTCAATGAGCCAGTTTCCGGGCCCTCAGGAGAGTTTGAGTCTGGTCCGTTGCTCGTATCTTTCGGCCCCGACTCTGTTGCATCTTGCCTTGTCCCCACAGTTTCCACTGTCGCAGGTGCATCCGAACCTGTCGATGCGCGACCCGTTCTGACCACGTTCCAGTCGACTTCGCGCCGGACATGCGGTAACCAGGAAGCAAGCTTCTTTGGGTCGTTCCTAATCGCCTCTGGAGGCTCCAACAGCTCTTCGTGACATGTTTTCATTGCATCAATCAGGTCGTCCAGGTATTTCGGCGGAATATGTGGGACATGTTTGAGGCGGCGAGAGGCTGTGTAGGAGTGGGTAAGTGACATTAATGACGTTTTCTCCAGGGAGAGGAGCTCCCACACCTCTACCGGCCGTCGAATGACTCTCCTCTTTACGATAGCTCTCCACACCGACCACTTTGCAGCCTGGGTGCTGCTCTCGTAGCCACGCTTTCCATTGATCAGCCCGATCTTGTCCAACGATGTCCGTCTTCGTCAGTACTAAGATGATCTTTCGTGCTGGGCGTTGTGTTGTTAGGTAGGCGTGTAAGGATGGCGGGTAGTGTAATGGAGGGCAGCGGGAGTCCAAGAGGACAAGCAGGATGGAAGCTAGCTCAGTCACTCTCCACCTATTCACGAAATGACGTCATTAGTGGTATAAATGGAGACAGTGAAGCTTGGTGACCCGTACAGCTGCCGCCACACCTCGATATTTTGCTCGTAGTAGGTCGGCGATCGTAAATTCGTAGGCTTGGACTCGGACTGCTGATCAGCATGCAAGTCATCTCTGAGCCCTGCTTCAGCCTCCTGACAACCATCGGTTCTATCTCTCCAGGATGAAACACGCTGCTCCGTCTCTACAAGCCATTTGCCGAAGATTCCTTCTTCGTTTCGTTCAACCTCCCTTTTCGTCATGTCGAATCGCCATTTTGGTCTCTTTGGAGTTGAGAGCTCCCGAGCTGCTGGTTGTTTAATCAAATCGCGCGAAATGTGCGCAATAGAGTCCGGAATAGGTCTCAAGAGAATGTCTCGAGAAGCCTTTTCTCGCCAAGCAGCCAGGAACTCTGGTGTCAGCTTCCGGAAGGCAGACTGAAGTCTCTTTGAGTTCTCGATCTTGGAAGCCTAGGAAGTGATCGAAGCAAAACTTTCAGAGCCTACAGGGTCAGATGTATACAATTAGGATCATACCGCATTGCGAGATGCTGCGACAACATTCGGATCCTCTGACTGGGTGGAGAGACGGAGTTGGTGTTGAGAGCGCCCAACAAGGTGCTTGCGACGGTCAGTCTGAGATCCATGAGCTTCGGGCTTCTCCAAGTCACCACGTTTGATTGCGCGTTTCTCTTGAAGCTGTGCCTTGCGCTGTTTGTTTGAGATCGGTTGTCGTCGTCCCATTTGGTTTAGTTCAGGCGTGATGATTGAAAAAGAACCCGTCGAACATCACTTAATCAGCCAAAGCCCCAAACCTGGATACCCTGCTCCAGCTTGTAGCCAGCCAAAGCGAGAAAATCTACTTATCGAAGATTCATCCTCGTTTGATATTGTGCGCCGAGGCTTGCGTAGGCAAGTTGAATTTGAAAAAGAATAAAATAACGGCAATCCAGGCTCTGGCGTGTGTCATGATCGTTGGGCATGACGAGTTGTCAGGCATAAAAACTGGAAGGGCCCACTTGACCGATAGAATCACCACGGAGAGAAGCAACACAGTTCTCCTCTGTTTCCGCTGGTCTCGATATTTCCTTGATTATGGATTGGTCCTCGGGCGCTTCCAATCAGGCGGCGACTCAACTCAGCGGATATGTCAGCTTTTTCTACCACAGTTGTGTTTTGGACTACCACCACTGCCCAGGCAGGATTGCATCAATACCTGCTTCCGTGCACCAGGCCGACGTCTCTGCTTTGCGTATTCGACTATGGGTGAATACATACATACATACATAACTACTCTCTGTACCTGATTTAGATCTTATGTTCGTTGCTGGCGTCTCTAGACATGTCCACACAGGAAGCGTATGGAACGCAAGACACTCTTTACGATGACGATCTCGACCCAGATGCGTCCATCACACAAGAAGACTGCTGGGCAGTCATCACCTCCTTCTTCGATGAAAAGGGTCTTGTTCGACAACAACTGGACTCCTTTGACGAGTTCGTCCAGAATACAATGCAAGAGCTTGTCGACGAGAACGCAGACTTGATCTTAGACCAAGGGGACCAACACACTGGTCACAAACAGGATCAGGTGGTGCGTCCTTGCCTGAAGCTCCTTCAAGCCTCCTACTCATACCATACCTGAACTCTTAATTTGACGAATGTGCCTCTTGCTGTTTTATATTCCAGCGACGCTATGAGATCCATTTTGGCCAAATCTATCTTTCAAGACCAACGATGACGGAAGCGGATGGTAGCGTTGTGCCATTGTTTCCTCAGGAATGTCGTCTCCGGAATTTAACGTATGTGGTTGAAGTGGTCGAGGTAACGTATCCTACCAGGGTCCAAACTAACAAAATCAGGATTGCAGCTATTCCGCGCCTCTGTACGTTGACATGACACAAAAAGTCAAACGGCCACGCCACGATCCTATGGGTGGCGATGCAGATTGGGAAGAAGAGCCAGGTCAGGCGGATGGTGGGGTCGAACAAGACAAGGTCTGGATCGGGAAAGTACGTGATGCGCCTCCACTCTAGTTTAGTGTCATATGCACGATTCAAATCAACTTTTTCTAGGTTCCAATCATGCTTCGGTCAAGTTTCTGTATTCTGCACAGCTTACCAGACAAGGACCTTTTCGACCTGAATGAATGTCCTTATGATCAGGTCAGATGGCTCCGCGGTTTCTGAAACTACGTCAAACTCACCGTATAGTTGAGATAACAGGGAGGCTACTTTGTAATCAATGGATCCGAGAAAGTGCTCATCGCGCAAGAGCGCATGGCTGCCAATCATGTATACATTTTTGCCAAAGCTCAGCCATCTCCGATAAACTTCCTTGCCGAAATTAGGAGTGCCGTAGAGAAAGGTGGTAAGACCATCAGCGTGATGCAAGTCAAGATGTTTCATCGGAACACAGAGAAATCTGTCAGTGACGACTTCTCCACCCTCGCCACTTGTAAAATTTTCCGCTTACCTGCGTTTTAAACCCCTACGCTTAGCTGGGGAACGTCATCCGTGCAACCTTGCCTTATATTCGGAACGACATACCCATCTGGATTGTCTTCCGCGCCATGGGTATCATATCAGATCGTGATATATTGGAACACATCTGCTACGACGTCAATGATACTCAGATGGTAGAGATGTTGAAGCCCTGTATCGACGAAGGATTCGTGATTCAAGAGCGAGAGGTATTTGGATCTTCGGGTGTCGCCCCATTACAGAGCAAGCGCTAACTTGCACTTATGCTAGCTTGCTTTGGATTTCATTGGCCGTCGTGGGACAGCCACGAACCTCAATAAGGAGCGACGTCTGCGATATGCACAAGAGATCCTGCAGAAGGAGATGCTCCCGCATGTAGCAATGGAGGAAGGCTCGGAATCCAAGAAGGCATTCTTCTTTGGATATATGATTCATCGGCTCCTTTCAGCTGCTTTGGAGCGGCGGGAGTTGGACGATCGCGACCACTTTGGAAAGAAGCGTCTGGATCTGGCAGGACCGCTCTTGGCAGGCCTTTTCCGAATGTTGTTCAAGAAGCTGACGAAGGATGTGTTCCGACATCTGCAAAAGGTGACGTTACCTGGTATAAAAGCATGTGATGTCTAGTTGACATCGTGTGCATTCGAACAGTGCGTTGAGACCCATAAAGACTTCACCCTTAGTGCTGCTGTCAAGAACACTACCATCACGCAAGGTCTCAAGTATTCCCTGGCTACAGGGAACTGGGGTGACCAGAAGAAGGCGGGGTCCGCAAAGGCTGGCGTGTCTCAAGTGCTGAACCGCTACACTTTTGCGTCCACGCTCTCACATCTCCGGCGATGCAACACCCCACTTGGCCGTGAAGGAAAGATCGCCAAACCCCGTCAGTTGCACAACACTCATTGGGGAATGGTGTGTCCCGCCGAGACGCCGGAAGGTCAGGCGTGCGGCCTTGTCAAGAACTTGGCGCTCATGGCGTGCATCTCCGTCGGTACACTCTCTGCGCCTATCATTGAGTTCTTGCAGGAATGGGATATCGAGCCGTTGGAAGAGCATGCGAGCGGCTCGTCAGCGACGAAGGTGTTTGTCAATGGCGTCTGGGTCGGTGTTCATCGAGACGCCCAGGAGTTGGTGATGACATTACGAAGGCTTAGGCGGAAGGACGATATAAGCGCAGAAGTCAGCATTGTGAGAGATATTCGTGAGAGGGAACTTCGGTTGTACACCGATGCGGGACGAGTTTGCCGGCCGTTGTTTATAGTGGAGAATCACGAGCTGCTCATCAAAAAGAAGCACGTTCGTCAACTACAGGAGACAGTGGGTGGACAGCCATACGGGTGGACGAATCTCCTTCACGATGGTGTAATTGAGCTGCTTGACGCAGAGGAGGAAGAGACGGTGATGATCTGTATGACGCCAGATGACCTAGAGAACTCGCTTCGGACGAAGGACGAGTTCATGCAGGAAGCAGAGCACGACTCAGCTAAGCGTGTCAAAGCGACCATGAACGCACACACCTGGACGCACTGCGAGATCCACCCGAGCATGATCCTTGGGATCTGCGCAAGCATTATTCCTTTCCCCGATCACAACCAAGTGCGTGAAAGAACGTCATGATCAACGTCAATCAATGGCTGACTTGTTTTGCATTAGTCTCCCCGTAACACGTATCAATCTGCGATGGGCAAGCAAGCTATGGGAATCTTCCTCACAAACTACCAAATTCGCGTCGATACCATGTCAAACATCCTTTACTACCCCCAGAAGCCGCTTGCGACCACTCGCTCGATGGAGTATCTCAAGTTCCGAGAGCTTCCGGCTGGACAAAATGCCATCGTCGCTATCCTGTGTTACAGCGGTTACAACCAAGAAGATTCCGTCATCATGAATCAGAGCTCCATCGACCGAGGTCTCTTCCGAAGTATGTACTACCGCAGCTATATGGACGTGGAGAAGAAGTCCGGCAACGTCAACGTCGAGGAGTTCGAGAAACCGACGAGGGACACCACTTTACGGATGAAGCATGGAACGTACGACAAACTAGAAGATGATGGTCTCATCGCGCCTGGGACTGGTGTCAGCGGAGAGGACATTATCATTGGGAAGACGGCGCCTATTCCACCCGATAGCGAGGAGCTGGGTCAGCGTACACAGACCCACTCTAAGCGGGATGCGTCCACCCCTCTCAAGAGCACCGAGAACGGTATCATTGATCAGGTGCTTCTGACGACCAACGGAGAGGGTCTCAAATTCGTCAAGATTCGCGTTCGGTCCACCCGTATCCCACAGGTTGGAGATAAGTTCGCCTCCCGCCATGGGCAAAAGGGCACGGTAGGCATCACGTATCGACAGGAGGACATGCCGTTTACATGTGAGGGTATAACGCCGGACATCATCATCAATCCCCATGCCATCCCGTCTCGCATGACTATTGGTCATCTGGTCGAGTGTCTCCTGAGTAAGCTTGCCACGCTGCTTGGGAATGAAGGAGACGCCACCCCCTTTACCGATCTCACCGTTGAGTCTGTGTCACATCTATTGAAAGCAAGAGGCTACCAATCGAGAGGGCTGGAAGTGATGTACCATGGGCATACCGGAAAGAAGCTCCAGGCACAAGTCTATCTTGGACCCACATATTATCAACGCCTCAAACACATGGTGGACGACAAGATCCACTCTAGAGCTCGAGGCCCGGTCCAGATCTTGACACGGCAACCTGTCGAAGGCCGCAGTAGGGATGGTGGCTTACGATTTGGTGAAATGGAGGTGTGATGCTCTAGACAGCGGCTAGGCCTTGTGATCATGTGTTGACTTCTGATTGGTCCAGCGCGATTGCATGATATCGCATGGCATTGCATCGTTCCTCAAGGAGCGCCTCTTCGACGCCAGTGATGCCTACAGGCTTCACGTCTGCGATATGTGAGAACTGTCTCACGAAACGGAAGTCATTGTTGCTGACACTGTTTTCGCGATCTTTAGATGCGGTTTGACAGCGATTGCGAACCTCGTGAGTTGTCAAGCGAATATTCCCGCTTTTGAATTTTTTGTGCTTACACAACTATCCTGCCAGAAAAAACAAAGCTTCGAGTGCCGAGCTTGTAAGAATAAAGTTGCGATCTCTCAGCTTCACATACCATACGCTGCAAAACTGCTTCTTCAGGTAAGAGCTGGGAGACTTTCCACATCATTGTGAGAAGCCTCGATTCATTTCCGTTTCTCTACAGGAGCTACAAGCTATGAATATCGCCACACGTCTGTACACTACGTCCACGGGCAGAATGAGAGATGACGAAGAGTAGCACACGCTTCTGATCCATCCCTCTGTCTTGTCCATGTAATCGATGATCTTCCCACAACGAGTGACTGTACGTGAGGGCGACTTCTAGCTTGCACGATGCTCTATCGGTCCACTCGCTTCGCCGTTGCTTCTCGAGCCCGTGTAATGCGCTTGGAGCCAATGCCTCGACCTGGCGAGGACCACAATGTAATGCCTGGAGTTGGGACGTACCTTGCCAGAATGTAAGACTGGATACCTCTCTTTACGACATGCTCGTCGGTTGCGTGGCGAGACCCCTAGGCAAGGCATGAGCCTCGGGAACCCGACAACTTTTTGTGACATGATCTCCACACCAAGACCCATATCAACTCATGGGGCTCTCTCGGCGATGTGCGAGATGATTCTCATGTACCACCAAGGGAGAGACTTGTATATGGAAAACTCCTCGTTGGGTTGAGCGAGTAGTGGCAGGCAAAATAGATATGCACTTGGAACCTCAGATTCACTATAGCCTGAGGGTGTGTATCGTGACTTCTGCTAAAGGACACCTATCGACGTCGCCACCGGTGAAGGCGCTCATACTCATACTTCCTAATGGAGTTCACACAAATCGGCCATTCAGGTGATGAGGGTGACAGTTAACTCCTATGGCTCGGTATTCTATCTCTCTCTCTTGAACCCGCAATGTTGAGGGGTGAGAGTAGTCTACATGCCTTGCGAGTTACGCCTGTTCACAGCGCGCCAACTCTTCGGCCAGCTCTCCAAGTCCTTAGAAGGCAAAGTCGGGCGAAATTCTCAAAGGTACAGGTACGACGGAACACTTGCGATATGCTGGCGATACTTTACACATGCCATCTTGACGGCCAGCTCGACCACTGCAGGGACGGTTGTACGGCATTCGCCCCGCCGTCACGGACCCACACACACACACGAGCCTGGAAAAGGCCCAACTGGGAGGCGTCAGCTTAGGCACTGCGTTGATGGCTAACGACAAGGAGGGAGTACGTAAATCCAGTGGCGACAAAGTCAATTGAAGGGCCCGCATGATCCCCGGGCTTCATCCCCTTCTCCCGCAACCAACGTCCAAGGTCATCGGAGGAGCGTAGGCTCGCCCTCCGAAGGTGCATCATCATTGCATCTGAAGGGAAGTCGTGGTGCGCCGCTCACAGGAAGAAGGCCTCCGCGGGAACCTTCCATGTTGTGACAGCGTTTACCGAGAGAAGGAAGATACCAAGCTGGTTCGGAAGTATTTTTTACTCGAGGTATTTTGCTACCGAGCGACAGCAAAGGTGGGGCACTTGATAGCCGGAAAGTCCAGAAACCAAAATAAAAACGCCTAATTCTGCGTGACGTTATAATAGCTCGCTACTTTGGCCAGCGTGCCAAGGAGGTTAGAGCAATTCGAACCTGTGGAAGCCGTGCTGTCGGCGCGAATAACCGCGGCATATTCAAATTTTTTAAGCTCGCTCTTCGAGGGGTGTTAAAGCAGGACTTGCTTTCGATCGTTGATTCGATCGTTGATAGATAGGAAAAGTCCCACTGCGCTTCTCGGACAGACTAAGGTGGGTACCCTGGTCCCTAGGTGGTTGATGTGTCGTGGTTGAGGGAAGGCTGGGTTGATATCCATATGATTAAAAAAAAAAAAAAGGATCCCGTGAAATCAATTGTCGGAGGTCGGAGGAATGGTCGAACCCGACCGATTTTAGTGTATGATACAATTGAGGACAAGGCGGGGAGGACAGGAGGTGGCAGGCCATGCGGGGTCGTCAATCCAACGCTTCCGAGATGCCCATTGACAGGGATTTCATCCATCCATTCAAGGTACAGCGGTCAAAACATTGTTGCGGCGGCTAAAGTCAAAGCCTAAGAGGCGTCGGATAACGAACCTCCATCTGGATATCAAACATCACCAAAGTGGGAAGTCCGTAAGATTTCATTTGAGCCTCCTATAGACCCGTAGCGACAGTCATATTGAGGTGGTCACATGTTAGACTGGAATTGGCATGGCTGGTGAGCTTAGCCCTAGAATGCCTCATCTGGCATTTGAAGTCACCAAGTATCATGAGCAGGTGAGCAGGTCGGCGTAAGTGCGGTAGATCCACACTACTGCGCATGAGAATGAATGTTGCATTACCGATGGTTTCTCCCAAAGCAGTTGTTTGGGCCCGTGTCAAGAGTATGAAGTACCTATGGCCTAGTGGTACAAGCCTGGTTTTATATGTTTGAGACACGGCATATATGTAGCCGCACAATTGCCTACACAATGATCAACATGTCAGTCACATCATCCTGGCAGGCAACTCCAACTCATGTTTCGGTCGCCTGTGGGACGCTTATTATCACACTGACGAGAACTGAACGGACGAAAGAGCTGATTAAGAGCATAAAGTAATACAAGCAAGCATAGGGGACTCTCCGGTTCCAGTCCCCTTACCCGACACGCTCCCAGCGCAGGTACAGAAAGGTGTTGTACAGAAACCAAAGGAGCGATCGACCCGAGCTCCAAGAAAAACATCACTTCTTTTGTGTTGGTTTAGTAGATCTTCTTCTGCTCGTCGACGCTCAAGCTTCCAGCTCCAACATTCACTAGTGTCAAGAGCCCACCGACGATAGCTGAAGAGAATCAAGGTAGATACATTAGCCGTCGAGGTTAATTGACAAGGCAAATTCCGAGACTTACAAAGCGTTTGGAAGAAGTCGTACTTGAGGAAGTCGCGAGTCGGATGATGGCTTGCCACGGACCACCAGTTGTTGATGAACACATTAAATATAGAGAGTAGGATGACGAGGAAGGCGGCGGACCACTTGGCCTTGAAGCCGACGGCGATCATACCACATGCGACGAGGCCGAATACGGAGACGATTCCACGTGCAATGGTCCATTGGCCTTGGATCATGAATCCGATGAAGAGGAAGATGAGGAGAACACGTCCAACAAGTTGAAAGCTGAAAGTAATGCCAAGGGAATGGAAGGCGTTTTTAGTTAGAAATTTCTGGGAGGGGGAATCGGGCAGTAACGCACTATTTTCGCTTGTCATTCTCGGTCAAGGATGGGAGACCGGCGAAGCCTCTGTTCCTCGAAGTGATGGCATCGCTAAACACCATGATGAGACCACCGATGACGGAAAGGTTGCGGAGGAAGAAGCTGAGGTCGAAGATGAGGCCGTAACCAAAACCTTGGATGACGACAACAGCGAGGAGACCTGCGACAGCGTATTCGGTGTACCGCTTTGCGATGATAGCACCAGATCCGCCGAGCATGACCTGAGGTTGAAAAGAACGAGGAATGAGAATTTGAGCGACCTCATAGCAAAATGTCATACTTACGATAACATTGACCAAAAGGAAGAAATGGCTGACACCCCACGGGAAACCACGATGTCTGTACCGAAACGAAGATAAGTCGGTCAATCAACTATAGGCGCGACAATTGGTCATCATCTCAGACAACAGCAACAACTCACCTCCCCAAGTACCAAACTTGATCGTGCCACTGCGTCACGATCCGCAACGCATCCTCCAAGAACGTGACGACGATCAAGAACCTGCCGATAGCGGGTAGGTAGGGTCGAATGGGCTGTGACAAGGAATCGATCTGGTCCTCGACCTTGCTGCCCAGCACGCGTAACTTCTCCAGCGGAGACTCGCTCGAGGCATCAAACGCACCGCTGCCTGCGCCCATGCTACTACCATTCATGCCCATGTGGCTCGTCGCGCCATTCTGGCCATATGGGGTCTGCCCGTAGGATGGTGGGGGAGCTGGCCGGTTGATGTTGATTCTGCTGGTCATTTTTGTAAGGTGAAAACGCTGCGACGGAGGGTGGTCGAAAGAAAAAAGTTGGGGGGGTTATAGGAGAATTAACGTTGAAAATGAAGAGGTAGTGGAAGACCCGCTGGTTTAGTGGGTTTATAAAGATGATGCTGGGGTGTCGCGCTTGCTGGCGAGCTGAGTGAGGACTGACGAGAGGTTATTGATTGAGCTGGCGACGCTCGGCAAATCAAGGGACGTTTCACCTGAAACTGAACACGTTGACCGTTCGCACATCGCGGACTGTGACTATACAGTAGACTCCCGTGAAGCGCCGCACGGGCGCCTCACCTCACTCACAGATCTTGCAACAGCTTGTTCCACCAAATGACACTTATTCGACATATCCATCGAGGCTGATCAGCGGATGCAGATTAAACTCGGGAATGAGAAGAGACACCGCCGGCCACGTAGGTCTATTCAAAGGTCTCATTCAAATGAGGTGCTGTAGTGATCACCGTGATCGGATGATCACTCTTGTCTAAAATGACTATCAAGACACTGAGCAGTGAAAAGTACAGCAAACAGAGAAGAACGGCGGGATTATGTGTCAGTAGCACGAAGGGAAATGTATTACAGTCCGAAGGGAGGGGGAGCTCGAGGAACCAGAAAAGGCAAAGCAGTTGGAAAGCAGTGGGAAAAGAGTAGAAGAAATGCGGGTAGGTGAGAAATAAAGAGAAAAGTAAAAAAGCACTGTACGTCAATGCGAGAAGCGGAGCCTCGAATAGAATCGTCTTGGAAATGAGGGATATATATAGAGAAGACTGGACGGAAACTTCGAAGGAGAAATGTAAACACAAAACATATGACGGGAATCCCACCAAGAGGCCCTAGGGGAATGAGCGAAATATCGGAGGTGGCCGGTCGGCCAACCGGATGGTGCCTCGTCTCTCTCACCCCCCCTCTCACTCCTTTAACCATTCTTGGCGACATTGTGAAAGCTTTTATTCAGCCTCCAAAGCGCGCGCTCGTCCTCGGCTGTCCTCGTAGGGAATGGAATTCGGATGGTAGAGAAGTCCAGAGGCGGTAAGGCTCGATTGTCCGCGAGTGTCGTTAGCCCGCGGTTGGGCAGTGGCGACCCCGCTGCATGTACCGACGCTGTATCGATCATCATCGCATCATCGTCCGAGCCTCCTGAGTGATGAGAAGATGACGGCGAGGGTAAAGCGGGGGAGGGACTTCTTGGCGTATCGTGTCGTGTCGTAATGATCGGGGGTCGAGGACGGACCTGATGGTACTGCTGTTGGTACTGGTGCTGCGAATAGGAAGGGCCTGCTTCCGGTTGTTCTACCTGCATCATCTCCGGTTCACGCATGGGCGAAGCCTCGGGGTAGGCAGCATACTGTCTTGACGGAGCGCCAGGCATGGGCAAAGACGTCACCCTCGGCCGATCCCCATGGATGCCCACCGCCGCCGACGTCGAAGGCCAGCGCTGATGGGCACCTCGGTGAGGTTGAGATTCGTGGTGTGCGGGTCCAGGCGCAGATGGATAAGCTGAATGGTGTCCACCATGGCCTTGCCCTTGCCCTGGGGGATGCTGCTGATGAGCCCAGGGCTCGGGAGGCGTCTGCGTCCGTACCCTGAGCTGTGAGTCGGGACATCGCGCGTCGCGATGTGTGCTTAGAGGGTTGTAAGTGGAATGGGTATAGCTGTACTGCATGCTGTGATTCTGATTAGGGCTTCCGTTGGGTGGTGGTGGCAGGATGGGATGGTAATGAGGAGAGTGAGCTGATGATGATGATGAAGGTCCAGTGAGCGGCGAATGCGGATGAGAGTGAGAAGGGTTTGCCCAAGTCTGTTGGGTGCTCGCATACTGATTTTGTGACCAATGCTGCTGTTGCTGTTGCTGCTGTGATTGGTGTGGTGGTTGTTGACGATATGGATGCTGTCGAAGTTGCGCCGACCCTGACCCAGACCCCGAAGCAACTGCCTGCTGCCTATTCATCTCGCTCCCACCTCCAGCACTAAATTCAACGATAGGAGAACTCGTTGCCGAACTACTTGAGGAGCCCCCCTGGGCATTGTACATCATTGGTTCGCCTCCTACGGGTCTCACGGCCGTGGTAGTGCTGGTCGTCGATTGATACCCATGTGGCGTGGAGGGCAACACACCTGAATAGTTCCTGGACAGGTTCGTACTCGAGTCGTTGTTTTGCGGCCCGCGAGGCCGGGGCGTGGTTCGCGCCGCGACGAACATCGCCTCTGGGGGTACAGGGATGGAAGCGAGTCGCGGATCGCTCGATATATCGCGGAGTAATCCAGTATGAACGGCATGTGTGGTGTAGTACGCGGCTAAAAGGTTCCAAATTCGCAAGAAAAGGTGCGTATAGCGACATGTCCAGTGAGCATTGATTGATAACCGGTTGAAGCCCAGAGACCCTGAATACAGTCACAGCGTGGGGGGAAAGAGAAAAAGACTCACTCAGATGCCATTTCCTCATCGGCTTCGACTCCGGATCGCTCGGAAGCCTTGTGTATACGCTATATGTCTGTTTGACCAGCTGATGCTCGCCCACAGTAGTTGTGCTGTTCAGCGTGGGCGGTCCAAAGGACGAATATGGGCCTAGTGCGGGAGGACCCACCGGTCCAGTCGTCAGAGTCGGCGAAGTCGCCGCAGATGAGCTGCCAGCCGCCGCCGCCGTTCCTACATCCGTCGTTGTGGCCGGCGTCGTTGTGGTCAAGAGGGTGTGTGCGCTGAGGTTGACATCCGAATGGATACGTTGAGGGACAGGTTGCGATCTACGTCTGTTGGCGCGTTTCTCCTCGTCAGCGACGGTCTTCGGCCTTGGGAGAAAAAGAGATTGGGGAGGGGGAGGGGGGAAAGAAGGGGTGCGTATTGGGAGGGCAGTCTCCGGATGGGCTCTTCCCGACTCTCGGAGGAAGGGGGAAGAGACTCTCTTACCTTTTTCCGTGCTTCAAGACCCCTTTGCCGCGTCTCGAAATGACCCCATCTTCATCCGGCGGTTTCTGTAAGTAGAATAGGAACTCCTAAGGAAAGCCGAATGTCAGCGCCTTGTAGGTTTTGTCATATGACCAATGGGGTGCCGATGCGAGGCCCATAGGACGTAAATGGTAAGGATGCACAGAACTCACTTCTCGAGTTCGGCTAGGGCCCCATTGCAATCCATCCGTCCACCTGGGTTGCAATTATCTTGTCAGCATAATGGTTCAGCCGTCCGGTGGAGGATATGAAAGCACTGCGAGGCGCCCTAGAAGACCTCCTCTCCAGTGGGTTGCATCACTACACGATTCGCCCACACGCCGCCAGTCGCAAAGCAGCAGCATCGGAAACACAGCCCAGCAGCTTTCAAATCATGAATTACGTACCGTTCCATTCCCATGCCTACGGCTTCTTCATCGGCACTCCTGATCAAGAGATAGACATTCAAAAATAGGTGGAATAAGAAAACGGGTAACGGTCAGTAAGGTTTTCGACATTTCGAGGGGTGACCCAAGTTTGGCGAATCAGGGTGAACCCTGAGAACATTTTGTTTTGAATTGCAATATCGACTGGATGGAACCCACCTTTCCTCCCAGATATAGATATTGCCTGCGCGAACCTCTGCGCGCTCGTCAACGCCTAGCCGCCGCTTGATCATGCGTAAGATGCCCTAGAAGATCATAAAGACGGAGAGAGAGGATGGGGGGAAAAGAGAGAGAGAGGTGGAGAAAGGGTCAAAGGAACGAGGGGTCGGTGGACACGCGCTCGGGTCAGTCAGCCACTCAATCGCGAGATCTACCGTAAGGGATCTCAAATGTCGTCAATGAAAACGCAGACCAGACCCACCTGCGCTACAGCGTAGAAGATGATGTGCGCATCGTTGATGTTTCTATGGGACGGAAGATGGACAGATGATTAGATACATATAGATGATGACATTGACTCGCAAGAGGGAAGCTGTGAACCACCCCCGCCGAAGGAAAGACGGGGGGCATGTTGTAGAGTGGACAAATGATGGACAGGGGGGAGAGAGGAATATGGTTCCCAGAAAAAACATTGGAGAAAGGTCTCAGCGCACCGAATCCGAATCCCAGTCAACGTCGGGTCCTGGTGGTCGTTCATCAATTCGGTGGCCACCCGGGGGGGAAGAAAAGTCAAAGGCGCAGACGGCCGGGGGCAAGGTGGTCGAGGTTATGGATGGATGGGGGAGAGACGGGATGGTGGTTGAGGAAACGAGAAGGACTTGCACAGAGCAAAAAGAGGCAATCTCCCCCCACTTTAAACGCAAGAACGATACGAAGGGGGGCCTTTTTGGATTATAGAATCCCGAGAGAGGGAAGGGGCGGCGCGCTCTTTAAAAAAGATTGGGAAAAGTAGATACATAGACAGAGATATCCCAAGTCCTCGGGCTTTTTCAAATTGGAAGTTCATTCAAGGGAGTTGGGATTCCAAAGAGAGAACCCAGAACGGTGGTTACGATGGTATCTTGGGAAGGAAGGGGAGTAAAAGTACCTGAAGCGGATTCGTTCAAGCTCTCTGTATGCTCTCTCTTGCCGAGACTTTACCCAAGCCCATTATGTCCCTGCACTAGTGGTGGGAGAGAAACGGGGCTAGGCCTCTTCTGGGAGTGACGCGTGACTGGCCGTGCAAGAGATTAGAAGATTTGCCTTTTCACTTTCCCGATCATCTTAGGGATCACACCTGGGAGATTCCTTCAACAACGTCTCACTTGCCTTTTGAACGGCGGGGCAAGGCATCGCTCGACCGCCTTTCGGGTTTTATCCAAAGTCTGATAAGGAGGATCTACAGCTTCTTCTGATGAACCGCGGAGGCATGCTTCATGACAGGGTAGCCATGACCATGGGACGCCGTAGATAATCCACACTGGCACGGTTTCAACACTCCTTCGGCGCTTGCCGCGCACTGCCCACAACTGTCTGGACTTTTGGAGTGTCTTATTGTTTGACCTCGCAGGTTTACGGCAGTACCGTGCAATGGGTAATAATGAAATGGTTGGCCAGTTTCGCCAAGGCCAAGGGTAAAACCGGCGGACCCAGGCCAGAGGTCGCCCACCCATAATATCTGTGGCATGCGTTGCACACACCACCGAATCCACATTCAAGCGAATTCTTCTCAATACATTTCGTCGGAATCCACTCGAACGGAGGCTCTTCTCACAAGTGGTCCCGACGCCACAGATGATGATCCATAGCCTTTTTGGGCTTCTATCTCTCCAGGTTCGATCCGCGATTGGTCCGTTGTGAATTCAAAATCTCATGCATTCTTTTCGACTTGGGGGCTTGACAACTCTAGATTTACCAACACCATATCCCTTCTTCATGAATGCGGAGCTGTCATTCGGGGAACGACCAGGCCTCGGTAGTGCTCGGCAACAACGAAAATGGATGGGCGACGTGACAATCTCTACCTCCCTTCCGACACCCCCCCTGACTACAATGACCCAGGGAGCTCAATATCTCAGTCGAGATTCAAGGTTGCAGTACATCGTCCCGAAGTAACCAATCAATATACAGTCCGACGATACACAGCCTCTCAATAACAACACCCTGGGGCGAACCCGACTGTTCGTGATCATGACAACCGCCGCCGGCCAATTAGTGATTCGCAATCTCTGAACCATTATTAAGAGCTCAAGGATCGTGTATGGACCGGGTGATATGGGGATTGGGGGCCCAAGCGTCAGGGAGACAGGGGCAGCTGACCCAAACGATAATACTATTTCAAGGATTATCTAAAGCATGACTGGCTTGCATTGCGCTCTTTGAGAGGCCGTCGAAGGGAGCCGAATCGGTAGTACAAGGCTGCGAAGATCTTCCGACGGACGTCCTAACCCCAAAACACCGAGGGGGTGGTGCGAGACGCATTGTGTTCGCTCTCCTCCCCCATACCGAGATAAATAATGAAAAAAAAAGGAGAGAAAAAAATAAATAAATTTCATCTCCCCACTCTACCCCAAATGGGCGAAAATGGAAATCTGGTCCTTTTTTATTTGGGATTTTTTCACGGTTACCTGGCTTCAAGATCGGATCCAGACGATACCGTTCTTTCCTTTCGGGGACTTACCTCGCAAAGCGCTGGCAAGCTTAAAGCTTTAGATTCAGGGCCTTGATTCCTCATTTGGACGTCATGATGGCTTCGGCAAAAGCAGAGGTGAAGGAGTGGGCACTTGCCCACTATGAGCCAAAGCGCAGCCAAGGCCTCTCACAATCACCCTCCCTTCTCACCCATCTTCGGTGGCAATCTGGTTCTCGTCTCTAAAATAGTAGCAGTCCTTCGCGATCGACAAAATATGGGATTTTGATGTTATCTCTGAGGGATGGAATGATGCGGGAATCCACCTTTGCCTTTTCGCTCACATCGCTTTTCATCTCAGATAAAGTCGGGAGATGTGGGAAGGGTCGAGAATATGGAGGAGACTGGCTATTACACGTGGTAAGCCAGATCGGCCCCCGCCATCAGCCAGGGACTCGGCCTGACGTCCCAAAGAGAAGCTTCGTGAATCCTCAAAAGCACCATGCGGTACGAAGGGCCCCAACCAAAGAAGCGTCAGAATTTCGAAGCTCGGGCGTTGAACAGATACGAAAGGAAATACATCCAAAGAAACGGAGAATAACGTCTGTGGGCTCTGGACTTCCCTGTATGTCCTGCAGAATGCAGAAACAGCCGACCTTGGAACTCAAATACTTTAGGCTTTCTCGGCGTTGGAGCAGGTGGGCAATTGATTATTCCTTACAGCCTTTTCGACAACGTGACTTAGACACCTTTTTTGAACAGCAATAAAGTCTCACCGCCACCCCCGCGAGCCTTAAATCACTTCAGTCACGCTGCATGCCCACCCCCAATCGACCTTCTTTCACATACCAGTCCTGAACATAACCATGCCGAAGAGAGCAAGGCTAAATCCTTGTATTGGTAAGCATCCGGAAGACGCAAAGTCATTCCAAGACGTGGCCTAGTGGAAAAAGAAGAAAAGAAGAACACCGACGTCAGCCAAATGCAGTCTATGCTTGAAGGTGCATCCGCCGCGATTGCATCGCATAGCGGACGAGGTTGGGCGAGAAGGTAAAGGAGAAAAAAAAAATTGATGCGAAAAAGCAACGCGTTTACCCGTCTGCCGCTGTCTTTGCCTCTCCCCCTCTACTGGCTCCTCATCGGAGCGGTGCAATCTGCCGTAAAAATAAATAAAAAAGCTAAACCACTGACCACGCATCGGAATCAGGAGTGCTTCAAGATCCTCCACGATGGCCTCGTGCTTCCTCCCACGGAACCGATATCGAACGAAAAGTCTCTTCCTCTGGCCCCAACACGGATCCCAGAATCCCAGCAGGCCCGCCTTGGACCTACCGCCCGGAATGACGAGCTGCGACTTGTTCACAAAGTTCTGCATCGGCACTCGCACATCCGCGAGAAGATCCCCCGAATTGTCCACATCCGGCAGGGGAGTGAACGACGAACTAGACGGTTCCGTGCTGAAGGCGTTTATCCGACCGTACCAAGCGGCTTCTATGATCAAACCTGCGGATTTCATCACCGAGCCGAACTGAAGGTCAGTGATAGCTTCACAGTTGACCAAACAAAAACAACAAATCCATCAAAAGAAAAATCGGGAGGAGAATGGAGGGGGGGGATGTCCGATGGTGCGCCGAAACAAACCCCATCCACGTTGGTACTAGCGCTGGTGGGGTTATGACACTCGCACCGCATGCTGTGTCATACGAATTTCTGCAGACTAATGCAGAGCCGGGAGAGCACCCTCTGAGACAGCGGTCCGCGCCGTACCGTATCCAGTTCCGTGAGTGTGGGTAGGCTACATAAATCCCCACATCCCCATTACCCCTTTTCTGTTGCAGTCGAAGCGCAGGCCTTACAGCAACTCGAGCGAGCGAGGATAGCAAAGGCCAACGCCGCGGAGGTGCCATATCAAGGACTAGACTCACCATCTGTCTTACTCTCAGCTTCAACCCTCCTCGTAACATGTTCCCGCATCAACTCCATCACCTCTTCCGCCTCTTCCCGCCTCTCTCGGATGGTATCGGCGTGCTCTTGTCGCAAAACGTCAAGTCGGCTATGTGCGGAAGGAGATGAAAAAAGAAGTATAGAGAGGGAAAGGGCCGAAGCGATTGATCAGTTAAAGTTGAGCTCCAAATCAATTACCCAAAAGTGTAGAACGAATGAAATCCACGAGCGAGACTGAAATGGTGCAATGGTCCAGGAGCTTGGGCCCGCGCCCGCATCGCGATAGCTTAGCGACCCAATCAGACTTGCAACGTGCCCATGGGCCTTCACAAGATACCGGCGCCCAATCAGTGTAAGTCTTCACCCCACGACTGCCCCCTAGGGGTACACGCGAGCTATGAGGTGGGAGAAAGCAGAGCGACGAACGCGGAAGGAGAGTAAACGAAAGATCCCAACAATGGTGCTCTGAGGTGCAATCTGAATCCATGCGAGGATTCTCCTGGATGCACCAACAGAGGATAGGACGCCGATTCTATCGCACGAGCTATAGTTTGAACCCCTCACGGTACATCAACGCCGTAGCGGTGATGAAGAAAATGCTCCAGGCAAACTTCTTCATGCCTCCCAGACCGGAGAAATGACTCACCTGCGTGCTTCGTCTTGTTTCCTCGGTTTCAGTAGTCTCCGATCAACTGTGTACATCGCTACAGCTGGCACTAGGCCCAGAAACAAGGCGAGGGCTGGATGATACTCTCCCGCCGGGCAAAGGAAGACCGGGATGCCCAAACGACTGGCCTTTCGCACTATGCTATTTCGGACCAGAAATGAAAAGTGAGGACCATCAGCATGTATCGTCGTTTTGGCGTGTATAAAAAACCGAGAAGGTATGTGGATGGGTGAGAGGGCCACGCTCGGAGAAACCTGCCGGAGAAACTTCCCCCAGCTCAGTCAACCACTCCCATTGAAGGCTCCTTTTACCTTGGCCACGCAAGGATCGTGCGCGCCCGTCAATCCTCTTGACTGCGGACTTAGAAAGTCAGAGGCTTCGCCAAGGTTTCTCCTTTGACTGGATCCCCTTCTGGCTCTAGCCTGCTTAGACAACGGAGACATCCGCGCAATGCATCGAAAAAAAGAGGTCCGTGACGAAGCTTTGGACATCTTGTCCACTGAGATACACGCATCCGTGCCACAAGAGCCGGGCGCTGTTTTTTTCCCTGCATGGAAAAAAACCCGAGGGAGATTTTTGGTGGAACGAAGATTGTACTCACCCCAAGTGAAAACTCAGCCCAGCGGCCCCTGTGCTCACAGCGAAGCTTAACTTTAGCCCTTTCATGACCTGCAAATCAGACCGTAAAATAATGTTCGTGATCCCAGTCAAGCCGCATTGCCCATTCAGACTAAGCGTCAAAGCTCGAGTGAGGAGGATATTGTGAGTTAAGTCGACGGCAATTCCGCCCCTTGGAGAAACTTGAACAGTTGTTTCAGTGACCTGCGTCCTGGGTATGAGTGCTGGTTCGTATTTAGATTTAGAGGGAATGTATGCGCGGGAGTAGCTGATGGAGAGTGACGAAGGGATGTTGAGGACCGATGAACCGGTGAACCAGGAAACCTTGCCTTCCCCGTGAGCATGTAGGCGGCGGTGAAGGGAAATAGTACATGAAGGCGCAAACCTGCGCAAGGGAGAGGCTGCTAAGATCTGGAGACGGCTGCGAACGTCGGCAAGAAAGTGAGCCTGACTTAGGAGTCAAGGCTATGAAATGCACCGTGCACCCACGTGTAAGGATTTATCACATAGCCAGCACCTAACGCCATGTGATGAGGCTGGATCAGCCGCGCTCTAGCCTGTGAGCGACGATTAAAATCAGAAAGTAACATCATGTAGAGAATGGGATATTAGCCCTTTGGACGGGGAGATGCATGTAACGAGTTGGTCGGGCTTACTGTGAAAGATATCCGAGGAGAGTACTGGTGTTGTATTGTGCCCATCATACCCTGTGATGAGTTTTGATTGCTTCTGTCCGACAGTCTGTCTTCAGAGGTGCCTTCATGTAGAGCATCTTCACCTTTCTGTAGGCTTCCAGTAATTCCAACTGTGGTCGCAGGGGCCACTTGGCTCTGAAAACGGGAAGCGGTCAGGCGGCCGAGTTATCCGATCAGACGGGTATTCAGCGATCTTGGCACCAGGCCAACCGCTGACCTTGAACCCAGTGGCCAATGACAATTGTCGTACTTGCACCAGTGAGCCGCCCTCTCCTCTTTCTGAAGAAAACAGAGGGGAAGCATCCACTACAGCATCCATCGAGTTGCTCGTGGAAGCAAAGAGGCGGTCGGCAGCCATGTCCACTCGATGTGCTGCCATTCGAGCGAAGTCATCTCGCGTCTGCGGTGAGATAACTTTTGGCGTCAGATTAGAACTAAAAGTTCGCTCCTCAAAGGGATATGCACCTTCTCGAAATCGTTGCGCTGTCTAAGCCGCCATTCTGGAAGATCGAGAGCTTCTGCTCCTAAAGCATCGTACGCAGCTCGGCGCTCGGGATCTATGAGCACCTCGTATGCACGCTTCACTTCTCGGAACTTGGATTCCGCGGTGGACCTGTGCTTAGCGGGGGCCTTATCTGGGTGCAACACAACTGAAACGGCAAGTTGAAGATTGATTAGGACATATGCCCCGTTTGTTGTTCAGCCGTAAAAGTGTAGGACGCACCAGCCAATTCTCGATATCTGTCCTTGATTTCGGCACTGGTAGCAGTTTTGGGGAGATTCAAGATAGCACTACACAGGTTCAAGGCAGGTGCATTGTCAAATTCCTCGGCTTTAAAACGGTCCAAGCTGGACGTAGCCGCTTACTAGAGCGATTCGTCGGTAGTAGCATGATGGCCTTTATCATCCAAGATCCCAGCCCTTTGCTTAGCAAATGTGTCCTCCGGTGCCTCCCAAGGCTGTCCGTCAGATGCGGTGGTGTCCATGAGGCAGCCGAAAAAAGGCAAAGTACGTGGGAACAGAAAGTAGACATTACATCCAAATCTGGGCGACTAAACTATTGTCATCTATGGAATGTATAATATATGATGGCAATGGAAGGACAATATGTATGATAGCGAGCGGAGGGGAACAAGGATATGAGATTGCAAAACAAGAACAAAAAAGCTGTGGAGAACTCTGTGAAATCATGGCCGCCTCCTCTCTGCCTTGCCGTTGCGAGACCCAAGCTTCGAGCCAATGATGTTGCGTAAGCTCTTCCGACGTTTTGGGAATGCGCTCTGGGCGTCCTCTAGTGCAAAGGCATTGGAATCTTCCTCATCACTCGATTGGTACCGTAGAGGCGAGGGAGATGAGTGCTGTACTGGAACGAAGGTATCGCCATAGGAACCACTGCCATCGTCGTCCGAGTCGGCTTCGAAATTTCGCTGCAAGCTGTCCATTGTGCTCTGAGGCGAGGAGAAGAGTTGCGCGAACGGACCGGGGGTGCCTGGTATCGTAACTGATGGCCCTTCCTGCCACTCTTGCGATGAGAAGGACCCGTCTCCATCAGATCGGACCGTCGTGTTGGCGTCTCCGGCATTCCGACCAAGGGACCGATTAAGAATCAACGCCACCCTCTCTTCAACATTCGATGATTGACCTTGATCAGTCTGGAAGAACTCCCCCAAGTCATGGAGTTGGTTGACGAGGTTGGCGACGGATGCCCCATCCGATGCGTTGTCATGCGCAGGGGCCCTGACCTCTTGCGCGTATTGCCCATCGTACTCTCCATCATCTTCGAACATTATCATAGAAACGGGTCCAGGGGGTGGATCATGCTGGAAGGACGTGTATACAGCCAAAAGATTGTATCGACACGCATCCCTGGCCTCTTCCGGCTTCGCAATGCACCACCCCGACTCCAGGGGTACGCCGAAGATATCTCCTGATTTCTCGGATGCTGGGCTAGGTAGATGCATGCTCATCCTTAGAACTTGTGCAGCCGCAGGCCCGCCTGTCACGGCTAGCGGTTCGTCTAGGACGTCCAGAGCTTGTTGTGCTTGATCTGTATTGAGAAGTCGCAGAAGAGGCATGAGGAGGTCCGACCCATGAAGGATGAGTGGATTCCGAGTCTCTGCGTGGCCAAACAGAAGCTTTAGGATCTGCATGGACTTGAGCCGCATCCACCGCTCGTTGTTAAGTACGAAGCCTAGAAGAAGCATAATGACCTCGGTCGAATGCTGCATCATGAAGTACTCTCTCAAACATCCTACAGCTTGCCTCAAGAAGTCCTCCTTCGTTCTGAATCGACTTTTGGCGAATGAGATCATGATGCGGCTGATCCCATCGCGACGATCTTTATCGGCGAGTGCCGCGATATCCGTCGCGAAGTCTACCATCTCCGGATCTGGTGGCTTCGTATCCATGGCGTTCAAGCACCACGGCAGAGCGATGGTATAGATTGGCAGCAGACGATCGCTCCTCGAGTCTATCGCGTCGTCCAAAGGCGTTTTGGCTAAACGTCGAATGAGAGCAAAGCTTGGGGAACAAGTCAATGACGACCGAAGGCCTGTCACAGTTAGTTTCTGTAGGACGAGATCGCCACCCTTCCAATCTTCTGGTTTCGAAATGAGGAGACTGTGCAGGGTTGTCTCGTCCGCAAAGTCCATCTTATCTAACAGCGCTCCCAAAATATCCGTCGCCAGACCGAACTCCGACTCGATGGTTGTTGAGAGCAGAGCAGTGATCGACCAGAAGAGCGTGGGGAGTAGGGATAGATCTATGCTTGATGACTGCACGAATGCGAGAATAGTATGAAGTATTTCCCTAGCGAAAGCTTGAATCTGCTTGTTGGAGTCGGAGATGATGTTGGAAAGTCGATGAATGATGCTAGCCATCATCTCGTGCTTCATTTGGGGCATGATTGCACGGAGTAGTTGACTGGATCTGCGCGCAACCAACGGTAGCGAGCACTGGGATACCCAACGAACCGCGAGCTCACCCCACGTTTGCCTGAGATGGGGAAAGAGTGGCTCGAGGATGTCGATCACTTCTGCACACAGCGTTGTCATGCGTCGCACGATCTCGCTGGCTGGCCTTGGTTCTCCTTCAGCACTCGCCCAAACGACTGTCTCCTGTCGTGCTTCGAGAGCCTGGAGTCTGACTTTGACTTTCATACGGGATGGCATGCCACTCGACTCCGGTATCTCGTCATAACCTGGCAGCCATGAACGAAGAAACCGGAAGAGAAACCCTTGGATGAGATTCTGCAGGTATGGATTGGAGTGGTCTAGATGGGTGCAGATGGCGTGAAGAACTGTGGGAAGTTGATCCTGGAAGTCCCAAGGTCGGTCAATCGCCATGTCAGTGATCAGTGCCAAAGCAACCTGCCCTGTCGATAAGGATGTTTTGGCTCTCGATCCAGATAGATTGATAAGACTCGCGGTGTAGAGTGTGCTGGACATTTCGGGGGTGGCGGCGCGCGTCGGTCCGGTGCTGATGTCTCCAATCGAGTCCATGATGACACATAATTCTTCATATGCCATGATACCCACATCATTACGAGAGAGCCCTGCCATTATGTGTTGAGCGTTGTCGAGAAACTCTGGGTTTCCTCTCTGCGTAGCTTGTTCCACCAAGAACTTCACTACTGCTATAGCATGGTGTGGAGAAGGGCGTGCAGTGATTTTTTGCCACAGGGAAGCCATCACCTCTGGATGAAGTGGCCGATATTTGACGGTCAGTGCGAACAGATTGTTGAGCGAGCTGAAGCCATCCGGAGATAGATGAGCATCCTCCGCGAGTAGCGAGCACACGGCAACCCATGGGCCTAGAGCCTCCAACATATGGACCCGGCTACAGTTGGTTTGGGGGAGCCGCAGGGTACATTCCGCCAGCATCGCTTGGGCCTCTTGCGAGTACGTATCTGCCAGGATGGCCGATATTCGTCGCTGGCCTCCGAGGTAAGCCGAAGTGTCTGAGCACAGAATCGTAGTTTCAGCCTGTGCTAGTCTTCTCGAGTCGACATCGGGATCCTCGCAAACTAGCTTCTCCACGATGCTGAACGCTCGTTGGCGACGCCAAATCATGGGATGGCAGAGGTTGGTGAGCGCAAAGCAGGTGACCTGACTGAAGTCCAGATTGTGCTCTTGATCTTCAAGTAGGAGGTCTGCTAGGACACTGAAATACTCTTGACCCTCGGAAGGCGCATCGACCGAGAAACACCCACGTCTGAGGATCTCATCCGCTAGGGCTGGTTGCTTCATGCCATGCGACAAGAGGGTACGCAGTGCTTTCCTTTGATGTGGTCTTACTTCAGTGAAAATACGAGATCGAATCCACTTGATCGAACTCCATACCTGGCGCTCTGTTTGATGCCATCTGGAGCAGTTTGGAACAATGCGCTCATCCAATCCATTGTGCTAGAGATCTCCAGAGGCTCATCAACCTCTACGCCTCTTACATCAGCTAACGAGGTTGCTGGTATTTCGTGTGCGAAGAAGGTGGGGGACTAGAACAAGGAGACTCAGTGGAACGGGTTATGTGAAGCGCGAGAATGGGGACTCACACAGAGGCTGATCATGGCCGCCGCCGCAGCTTTCGACAGCTTTTCCGCTTCTGGTGGCGAAACAGAGTCTCGACCATTGGTTGGTTTTGCGCCTGGTGAGGGACCACTCAGGGTCTCATCGTATCTCCTTCGTTGCGCCGGACTGAGACCATAAGCACACCACTGTTGACAGAGCCTGAACAAGCCAAGTCGAGTACTTGACGACATGAACCGATCAGCGTCCTCAAGCGAGGACATCCCTTGGAAGAGCATCTCAACCACACCACAGAAGAACCGCCGTAACCGCAAGGCGTCAACGTCCATACGGATGTCAGGGTCGCTGAAGTATGCTTTGGACTCTCTGACGAACTGTAGGAGGAGGTTCAGTGTTGATTGGTCACGGATGGATTTCGCGTCCCTAGCGAAATGAGAGGTTAGACGATAGACTTGCATGACGGCGATGTGTAGTTTATCTGCTGGTCGCCCGCCTTTACTCTTGCTTATCATCTGTGATTTCGCATCGTCGTGGATGTGTGTCGTGATTGAATGCATGTCTTCCAACAGCCTCCGGTAGGCGCTAGGATGGATGCATCCCATAGCCTGGATAACCCCGGATCGGAAACGTTGCTCTTCTACCATCAGAAATGGAATGAGGTGACGGAAGAGACCCCGTGGCGTGGCCAGTTGGTCTCTTTGTGAGCCAGCATCAGACGGTGCCCGACCGTGCTCCTTGATCGGAGACAGGCTGTCGTTGGTATCGCACGCGGAGGCGCAGAGCACTACAATCCAATTTTTCCATTGATCGACCTCTTCGTTATGGTCGGATTTGGGCAGGATTGGTGCATTGCGTGATGGTGGCGGAGAGCGGGCCAGGGAGATTGCACTTCCTTTGCCTTGTATTTGAGATAGGTTGGACATCAAAGGCCGATAGCGTAGAACGGACGCGTTAATAGTGTCTCGACAAACTTGGAAGACTTCTGGTGCTTCCACCAGGCAGCTCCTAATGATGCAAGGGAGAACGAACCGCCAGAGCCGGCTATCTATTTCGCTCCTACTCTCCGCCATTCTCGACATGACGTTGGACTGTGAGGAGGCCTTCCATTCAACGAGGCGAGCGTATTCGGTATCGGTGACCGGTAGATTCTGTCCAGGAAGCGAGACATCTTCAGTGGTAAGTGTCTCGAGGATGTCAATAACTCTCCTTTGTGCAGACGAGGGTTCGATAGCCGATTTTTTGGGAAGGAGATGACGATGAAGAGTAGGTACAGCTCGGAGTACTCGGAAACCTCCAATTCTGAGGATACGGTGTATAGATGTGAGGAGATATAGGGCACCCGCTTCAATGTCCTGGATCAACGTCGATATGCTGATGCCACCGCGAACGTCTTTGTTGGAACCCTCTTCGGCTGAAGTCATATTCTTGCGCAACCGCTCTGACCACGATACTATAGCGTCTGTCCACAAGGCAACGAGCCTTTCCTGTTGCGACGCGGGTCCGTGCGGTAGGCTTGAATCTCGGACTGGGTTATATGGAGCGAAGAGAAATCGGGTGAGCCGTACCAGCAGGTTTCGGGTGTACTGTTCGCTTGCGGCAAATCGCCGAACGGCGAGCTCCGCAGCGCTGCTCAACTCCGATTCGACGTGCAATATCGACCGAATGAGGTGATCCAAGACCTCCGTCAGGTTCGTGCTGGGATGCAGACACCTCGGAAGGGAGTCGAAGCATACTCGAAGCATCTCGATCGCGGGGATGAATTGCTCATGATAGGCCACAGTCAGATCAGGACCGTGGTGTCGGATGACCAGACTTTCTCTCTCCTCGTACGTCAACGTGCTTTGTACGTGATGCCTTGTATCCACTGTCAACAACCCTCCCACGAGCGCCCCGCAGATCGTTAACAGCTTGCCGATGGCAGGAGCAATGCGATCGAAGAATTCTTGCATCCCAGGCTTTCCAAGCAAGGTTTCTGGGAGCGGTTCTGAGGAGACGGTCTCGCCGCTTTCTGTCGAACACAGCGCCATGAAGTTGATACTACGGGGCCAGGAGGGGGCCGCCTCCCTCTCAGCACAGTCGAAAGAGAGTAGCGTGGCTCGTATGGCGATGGCGACACGGTCAACAGGAACGGTATCCAGGAACGTAATGAGCGAGGCGTTTTGAGTGAGGTTTTGCAGTGCACTCTCCTGCATCAGCTCCAGGACGGCCTCACGGCCATGAGCGGGATGTCGAGAGAGAATGAAGTGAATTATTGAGGCCAATTCCTCGTTCCCCTCCTCGAGGGGAGACGTAATGCGCCATTTTGCGGGGAAGAACTGTTTGAGTAGCGTATCCAGTTTCGTCATAGTGGTAGAAGCCGGTTCTTGACAGCGGTACAGATAGGTCCAGACAATCCGCAGTATTCCGCCCAGCGCAATCTGCCGATGAGCTTTCTCCTATCAGAAGGTACCGAGACGTTAGGTGGAAGACAACCAATAAGGCACATCCAAAAAGACTTGCCTTCATTTTGCTGACACTCGCTTCTACGCATGGTATCCAGCTCCGATGGAAGTATTCGTGTGGTGCGACGCATAAGAGAGTGACAGCCAACGGGTAAGCAACACTCCAGTATCGCGGCTTGCTCATCTGATTGGCTTTAGGGTACATTAGCTCGATTGCCTTCGCCCATAGTGGATGGTTGACTTCGTGCATCGCTGTCTAGAATAAAGGCATCAGGGCTGTTTGGACTCCAAGTAATTAATAAGAGCTGGCTCACCTTCCCAACCGGGTGTAAAAGTTTTGTCAAGATCTCGGCAAAGGTGGTCTTTAAGCGCTGGCCGTGCGCATTGGCGAAGGATTTAGACAGGCTCTCCACGAACTCGGCACCTTCTTCGAAAGCCTCCGAAGGGTAGACCTGCGCAAGAAGGTACGTCAGCACCTTCTCCAAGAAATATCAATGAACAAAAATTTCGCACTTTGAGTTTGATGTACTCGAGACCACGAATGATATTCTCGAAGCGTGCTCCACCATCCTTGACGACCTGGCCAGAGGCAAGTGGCTGTAGGGCCCCAATATATCGATCGCTGACACTGACAAAACGGAAGTTGGCCATCTCTCCCAAGATCATAGCGTAAAGCTCCGCGTTTGCTCGATGGTTAGCCGAATGAGATAACAATTTCCTTCAAATCACGTTGGGCATCGGTTACCGCTGCTGAATGAGTGTATGAATCCGTCCTCACATATCAGGATCGCAGATGAACTCTTCAAAGAAAGTAGCTTCCAACTGGTCTCCATATCGTTCATCTAGGCCGTCTTTACTCATAGATCGCATGACTACCAGCAAGGCACGGCACATCAGATATATTGTGGCCAGCTTAGAGAGGCGTCGTTAGGGATGTCGAAGATGCACCCGAGTGAGAAACTTGAGTTTCTTACCTCTTTTCGACGGACAAGCTCCCTAGACACGTCGACAGATCTCTGATATCTGCCTTGAGATTGTCCAAGTTGTTGCTCAACCAAGGCCTTGTCTAGTTGTTGCAAGGCATGGGCATTCTTCCATCGCATGATAGAGTCGATCACGGGTCGAGCGTGCTTTCGTGCCAACTGAGCAAGCGAATCGAGAAGTGCGTCAAAGTCAGTAGTGGTATCCTTTCCGGGCCCAAGGATCTCGGTTAACAGAGGTTCCGTATACTAAGATATACAGAATATCAGTACAAAGTTGGAAGCATGGAAGATCTGCTGGTACGTACGAGGGATTGATTCAGATAGAAGTCGGCCAATGCTTCCGCACAGTTCACAAACTTTGTGAATAGGACGTGAATGGCGTACTCATGAGGCCTTTGAGGTTGTGCTGAAGTATCACCTAGCTGTGAGTACGATGATGGCATGGCGCGGTGCCGGCGAACATTAGACCCATACTCGTGGGGGACTGGTGGAACAGGCGGTACGCGAGAAGCCCGACCAAAGTCAGGAGACATGTCGGCCCCAAATTCGTCCATTTCCGAGGGTGCGTTGGAGCTGGAGTGCGAATGACCGGAAGTCGCATGGGAATGAGAACGAGCGCGGGTGAATCCAGGGGGCGCGCGTATATTAATGCTTGTCTGAGGAGAGGTTTTGGCGGACAAAGGCAAGCCTGAGGGCCGACGCCGGATGTCTCTGGTGTTAATGGAAGGAGGTTGTTGGGCGATGGATGAGTTGGAGCGGCCGAAGGGTTCTCGCAGTGCCGGGTAACTCGCGTCCAACGTAGGCATGGGTGGCGGAGGTTCTTGTTGGTTCGAGGCGGATTTGTTGATCTTGTTGAGAACATTCTTGATAGATGCCATAGACTGCTTCCGAGTAGGGAAATGGAAGTGGTTTGGAGGTGGAGAGGCGACAGACATGCTGGGCCCTGAGGTACTGCTTCCACCAGCCAGTGACGTTTTTGATGCATTGCGCGGGAAGGCTTGGCTCTGGTTGAGCGCCAATGCGTTCGGCGTCGTGCTCCCGCTTTGACTGAAGTTCTCCAAGCTGGTGTTGAGACGCAGCTGTTGCTGACTTCCTCCCCCAAACTGCAAGCTTCGCCCTGAGAGGTCGGACGCCGCAGAATCCCCTCGGACGTGAAAGCCTGCCTTGTTGCCTCCAAAGCCTTCCACTTGGCTCAACGCACCAGCAGGGGCGGGCGCCGATCCAAAACCAAAGCCACCGCTGTTCCCTCCAAACGACGACCCCCCAAATCCACCTCCGCCTCCAAAACCACCGCCCCCACCAAATCCCCCACCAAATCCAGACGCGTCCTTGCCTCCAAAGATCGAATCCGGCTCGGTATCAAATGCTAAAATCGTACAAGAATAGATGTAAGGTGGATGTAATGTCAACTGAAAGCGTACTTACTGGGTATCTCAATTTGGAAGCCTTCATTGCTCATGATCGTCCCCTAGCAAGACCCAGTAGGAGCTGTGCTTTTGAACAAGTACAAGCAAGAGTCTGACAAGATTAGCAGAATGAAGCCTGGTAATTGGTCAGTTGGAAATGAGGTGATGGTAGGTAGTTGATATCGAAACGGAGGCGGGCGGCGCCTCAACATATTAGGTAACAAAATCAGAGCTATAAGACGATACATCTCTCCTACGATCGACCCCGGAGAAAGGAAAAGAGACCGCTACGACTGTCTGTAGCATCAATTGCTGCTTTTGAGCTACCAGATTGGATTGTCTGTGCATGGGCCTTCTTCCGTCTTTCCGCTCTTTGCTCCAGCTCTTTCTTCCGTTTCAATTGCAGCTCCTTCAATGCGCTTTCGCGTGCCAAGCCTAGCATCTTTGCCCTCTTCGACACTTGCTTAGTATCTGCAGGTTTCGGAACCGAAGTCTGTGTATCCTCCGGTGTGGCCGGACAGGGAAAGGGCGGTGTTGGAATTGGCTCGGCTTTAATTGTCACAGGAACAGTCAAAGGTACCGTTTCAAGAGGAGCTGATAGACGGGGTGTTGGTGTTTCGTGGTCTAACGGGGGGGCGCTCTCGACGGCTGTCGACGACGGTGGTGGCACTGGCGGGAGTGGTTTTTTCGCGAGAACCGCCGCGGTGTAGCCTTCCAGCGGGTTCAATGCTACAGATCGATCATTTTTCGGTGGAGAGTCGTCTCGTGGCGGCAAACGGCCAGCCACGAGTGGTTTCCAGTGAGATTGGACCGCTTCTATCTCCATAACCGGCCTGGCCGAGAATCCGGGAAAGGTGGCAAGGCATGTCGCCGCTTGAACAGTCTTCAAGCCTCGTCTAAAGCGTGGCTTTCGTTCTGGGGCGTCGGTCGGTCAGATAACATAGAAGAGAAAAGAAATAGCGTCAGGATTGTGCAAAGGCTTCGATTTGTCAGATAGATACAGTCTGACTTACGTGACTTCAGCCCAGGACTACCTATTCCCAGCTTAACATCAATAACTGGACGAGTATCACCATCAATGGTGTCCATTACCGCAGCCCATTGACTTTGGTTCTGTCGTTCCCCACGTTCCAACAACCCGGCCAAGTCGTCAAGGCCAATCCCACCAGGGCGAGAAATGACGTCCGGCTTTTCTACCACTAGGTATTCTAGTTCGGATGGAAGTTCGCCATGCTGCACGGGCAGTGGTTCCTCGAATTCGAACCAAGCGTACGAGTGGTAGCCGCCAGGTGTCCCATCCAAGCTCTATCGACAAGATGTGATTAAAATTGCCCATATTTGATCCGAAAGCTTACCTTAGGTGTGGTGATGGTCTTCACTGGCCCGAAGCGCTTCTCTAGCTCTCGTACGATGGCAAAAACATGAGCAGGGGTAGCAAATCCATCCCAAGGCCGGACATGGAGACAATGTTGAGCTGCTGAAGAGGCAGTTGCTTGAGATTGAGACGCCGATCGACTGGACGCAGAAGTCAAAGCATTCAAGACGCGAGACGAAGCCCGGAACGCACTCATTGTGTGAGATGCTGGTGAAGTCGAAATTTCGGCACTGTCGCACGGTCCTACTATGGCTACGTTTAGACGCCGACATTCTCAAGTCCGTTTAATACCTCTCTACAGACAGCAAATGCTAATAAGTTACAGACAGAGGCCCAATCCAAATTCAGAAGAAGAAAATATAAATCATAGCATCGCAGATATGGGAGTAGTCTATTCAGGACTGTGTATCTTCCCAATCATCGACGACCAGCCCGTGCAGCTCAATGAGATGCGCGTTCAGCTCCTTATTTGTGAGCACGGCATCTCCATTTGTTTGATCAACGCCACATTGCAGGCAGAGCATGGACTTGTACTGGTTGAAGGAGAACAACGGCTGCCGTTTCGCAGACTCAAGTAATTGCTGCGTATGGTGAAGGGGAAAGTTAGGAGATAGTTAGCAAGATGGGTGCATATTTGAGGAGGTCAATAAATCCTACCTCAGGGGTGAGGAGGAATAATTCGTAGTATTTCCTTGCCCTCATAAACTCAGCATCTTCTGGCAGATCGCTTAAGGTCTTGAGGTTCTGTTGTAGCGCAAGAATGTTCCGGAAGATTTTCTGGATGCCCAGTTTGTTGGCGAAGCGAATGTTGCGCGCATTGGAGACAATGATGTACTCCATGAGCGTCCCAAGCCCCTCAAAAATGAACCTAGGGGAAAGGGGCGATCGCGAGGATTAGATCGATGTGTTGAAAGTACTAGTCCCCTTCATGGTTTGGTAGGACTCACCTTCGTTCGCGTTCGGGAAGAGAGGCGCTTGTGGCATCCTCGCATGCGCTCAGGTCTTGATTCAAGTCCACGATGTGAGCTTCAGGCTCCAGAGCTTCGTGCTCGATCCGATAGTTGCCCTACACGCAACTGAGGACATCAGAGTCTACGTGCATTTTTAAGGACAGGCCTGAGATCGCACCTGGCGCATTGCAAGGTCTAGGAAATGAACGATCCGACACCTGATCTCTACACGGATTGTATGAATGACAAGCTCCGCAAGTTGCTCGTAGGCTTTGAGGAGGGCGTCATAACGCCTATGAAATCCGTGTGACGCTAATTCAATCGTCTGTTATGATGGAGAAACTAGGAGAGCTCACATGGCCATAGCTTTTGTCAGAGGGAGCTTCAATGCTTCTACGTTGGTGGGGGTCTCGACGGCCGGAGTGATCGGGGTAATAGCGACAGGCGTTGTCTCGCCTTCCGCAGGTGAAAGAAGAGTTTCACCCTCACTTTGCAGATTCTGCAGGTGCTTCAACAACCAAGTCTAATTCATCGTCAGAAGGCATCTATAAATATTAACGAAACATCCCTCATGAAATATGAAAATGCCACCCACCAAGCTTTGATATAGTGATCCAAGGAAACAAATGTTCTGAGTCGACGATATCAGATCACACCTCCCAACTGTTTCCTGAGTCAGGAAGTTCAACTCCACTCTTGTTTCCTGCCGACAGAGTCTTTTTTTGGATGTTGCATCGGACTTGAAAAAAGTCCTAACTCATGTCAACTCCGCCATCCAAACAACACGCGCCGGAAGCGAAGACTCACGGGACCTGTTGCGAGCAACGCAGATAAGCATGCCGTCACTTCTCCCTTCTGCGCCCATCTAGCAGAAATAGCGAGTTGGGTTTCCTCGCTATTGGCAGCATCACCCGTCAACGCCACAAGTTCGACAAAGCGGTCGTAACACCGTTGATAAAAGCGAATAATGACGTCCAAAATCAGTCGTGAGTAGTTTTCCCGGTGAAATGGGGTAGATGCGTGCATGGAGCAGAGCGAATTAATGAGAGCCATTGTCTGTGTGCTCGCCTGGGGGGAACATTCAATACATAAGCCGAACAGTTCAGTGCTGGTGTAACGAATGCGTCCAAAGTCCTACCTTAACCACTGGCTTCGGCGAGAGGCGGTATGAGGCAGGATCTTCATTGAACGCGTCCGAGCAATCAGTGGCCTGCTGGAATAAAGAGCTAACTTTCTCCTCTAGCTGCGGCAGGTAGACCTTGGAGACGAATTCATCCAGGAACGTGGTTCCCGCTCTGCCGAAGACCTCAGACATTCCGTGAGGTAGCACTTGAGCGACCCGGTTCTGGAAGGCAAGGGTTGGCTGAAACAAGACCGTCACATGAAACGCGTCTGGCTTGATCAGACGTGTATGTGACCCCGCCGATGCAAACCGATCATCAATGGCCAACGATGAGGACAAGGTGGATTGCGCCGACATGTCCGCGCCGCCAACAAGCCCAGGGACTGACTCCTTCAAGACTTGCACCACCTCGTCATCTTGTCCCTTGATAGACTTTGCAGTGGCTTTTATATCCGTGTCCCCTAATCGGAATACAGACTACACTTCTGATTAGCGTGGCCAAACTCACACCCAATTAGAGTTTGTGACGTACTCTACCCCTGTCCCTCCCTGACCGTCCATCCTTCAGAACGTCATTGATGGATATGATTGGACGACGGCCAGACGTCGCGCCTTGGTCTTGATCAACCAAGTAATCACGCAGCAGTGTCCTTATCTGATACGAAAAATCCTGTGTCACGGTTACGTTGGATGGATTAAACGAGCAGGATTACCTCGGTCTGCATTGGGTCCCATATTTCTAAAAGAGGGAACAGCGTTCCTGCCTTGCCGCCCGAAGAGTCTTTGAAATCACGCCGCTGCATAGTCTGTTAAATGGAATTCGGCACGCTCAAGCTCCCAAAATGTGACTCACCGACCCAACACGGTTGGACACCTCGTACAGCACAGTGAGACCTTGAACGACCGCATCCAACTTGGAGTATAACGTCCAAAAGAAATCCCGCAACGCCTCCCTGTCGAAGCCTTTCGTATGAATCTCTAGTGCCGGAAGCCGCAGCTCGTCGGCGCTGATCGCCTTGGCCTGTTCCATCGCCGCATACGCGTAAACACTCGATGGTCGTCCGCCAGAGGGTATCGTTGAAATATTATTGGTCGACGATCGTTTTTCCAGATCAGCCCGTTCCCGCACTTCGTTGATTGTGACCTCCACGAGATTAAAGAGCTCGAGGGGTAGGCGTTGAGCTACGGTATCCAACCCGTTTCCGAGCTTCCCCAGCACAGCTAGGGATTCCACGAGAGTTTCAATATAATGGAAAGAGTCCTCAGAGTTCCCGTGCCGATTAATAGCGGTGACAGTGGCGGGCGTGGCCGAAGGAGGTGCTGAGGGACCAGCAGATGCGGCATTTAATAGGTCCGAGTCTTGTATTGAGTCAGCTGGGCTCTCGTTAGATGTACGCGAAGCAAGGTCGTCCAAAAATCGAACGAATTTCGTAGGCTTCAAAGTTGCAGTAGTTTGGGGCACATGCGATGCAGGTATATCATCATCGACGGTATAGCTTGGTACTTGAAGGTGAAGCAAATAGTTTAGGCGCGTGCACTTCGACGGCAGTTGAACCTTACACTCACGCTGTTGTTGGCCTGGGGCATACGGTGCCCAGCGGCCATCACATCCGAAGGCTTTCAGATACAGGTGCCCCTGTAGCTCTTCCACGATGATGTCTCGCAAACCCTTTATGAGAGTAAAGGCGTCAGCTCCAACCTTCCCAGAGCAACGGTAGTGCAGAACTCAACCTACATTTTCTTGACCAGCCAGGTAACTCCTCAAGTCCGTCAGAGCTCCAATCTCGTGTAGCTCTGGCTTGTTGATCGTCTTGAGATTCCGCGTGAGGAGTGTGGCAGCATGTAGCAGTCGCTTCTCCGATATCCTTGTCTCCAAGATATCTGGGATGGCCTTAAGGTGGTCTCTACTCGGTCATCAGTTCTTTGAATTGGGAAGAGACCGTAGCTCTGGGTAGGGGAGTTATCGCAAGAAAAAATTCCTCACATCTCATCAAGCAACCGTACCATCTCCTCCACTACTTGCCCTCTAGACCAGAGCTGTGCTAGATCGGTACGTTTCATACCCAACGCATCCCGCGTTTCTTGCAACCGTTTGCGAGCGTCCGTCACTTCCGCTTGTACCTTTGTGAAAGACGTGATGAGTGTTGCGTGGTGCGGTAGCGCTGCCGCGAAATGCTGGTAATGCTCTATTCATAATGCCAACTGTTCAACAAAGTAGAAGTCCATCAACATATGTCACTACTCACTGTCAATCGTGCCTCGCAGTGATTGCTCAAGCATGTATTTCGCCCTCTGAAATGAATCAAGATCACGTCCAGCCGATGAGTTATCCAGTAGCGATAGAGCCAGTGTGACTGGATTGAACTAAGAAAGATGGTAAGTTTCTATAGATATGATTCGATAGAGGTCATGGATTTTTGGTGGTCGCTTGCAATTACCTCGGGCTCATTCACGAACGACCATTCGTCCTGTATCTTATTAAGAACGGCTAGATACGGTTGTGCGTATTCAATCAATACCATGAAAAAAAAAACACACACTTTCAATCACAGGACAAAAACGAGGATAAGGAAACAGCAACTCACCGTCAATATCACCCGTCTTTGCCTTCATCTTCCCGCTCCGTCTATCTTGTCGATCTTGAATGATCTGCAACTTCTCCTTTTCCCTCTCCCTCTGCCTTCGTCGCTCCAACTCCCGTCCATCTGCATCGCTCATCAACGGACTCGCACTCTCCCTCCCGTTCGCTCTCCCACCCCGTTTCTCAAACGCAGAGAGCGCGTCGCGCAGCGCAACAGGGGCTGCCCGCGGTGGTGTCGGCACCTCCTCATAAGGATTTGACTCCTCGTACGCGTCGTAATCATATGGGCTGGCGTTGGGATCATCGTCTCGAGGGTCCCCTCGTGAAGCCAACCACGAGCCATCCGTCCGGGTATCCAATTGCCGCTCTTCGTAAGGCGGCCTTTGCTGTTGTTGTTGAGGCCTCGACGAGTTCGTACCAATTTTGAGGTCCTGATCCGACGGACGATTGCGACTCTTGACTTCATTCGACGACCACGGCGCCGATGTTGACGACTGCGGCGGCGTAAAATCCCGTGTGTAGTTCTGTTGCTGCCCTGGACCGCCCTCGCGATAGTCGCGCTGCGGCGGCCGCTGAGATGTAGACGTCTGACCAGGTTGTGGACTCCGCAACTGAGATCGGGTTGGCCTGGAAGGGCCGTTCATGTTCCCACCTCCCCTCATGACGGAGCTTCCAGAGGCCTCTGAGGTTGGAGATATCGCCCTGTTGTTGTAGTTGTTACCGTCGCCATTGCTGCCATTCGCATAGTAGCCATTGCTGTTGTTGTTTGCCGGGTATCTCTGCCTGCTAGAGCTGCTGATGGATGATGCTGGGTACGGCGGGACGCGAGACATGCAAGTCGCAGGAAGTGGCAAGCCAGAGCAGGCAGATACAATACAGGTTGCGCGGACAGGGTTACCGCCAGTCAGATTGCGAATCCCAACATTGAAATTCCCACAACAATCACCTCGTCCTTCGCAGCAAGACGTGAATTATGTATTAGACTGAGAAATGCGGAAGATGTGGGGTAGGGTATATGATAAACAAGTAAATCACATAAATCCAAAGGTAAAGGCTCGTCTACCAGTCCTCGGCCAAAGGAGACTCTGGTACCTCATCTGATGCGTGCTTAGAAACCGCTTCCTTTTGTACCGGCGGCGCCAGTTTGCTACGGGGTTCATCTCGGTCATCGAAGCCCTCCACATCCCGCGCAATGTTGTCGACAACTCGGAGGTAAAAGGTCGCCGCTTTGAAGCCGATCGGACGACCTGTCAACTCCATCCACGTATATTTGGCGGCATTGTTCCAGCCGACCTTTTTCATATTCAGTAATATGAAGCGATTAAGAATAATAAGAAGGCTCACAAGATCCAAGTGGTTGACGCCATCCAGTGTACCACAGTATTTACCCCCTAAGCAGTAATAAAAGAAGACTTTCAGAAAACCAGGCTCGTGAGGTAATCGCCACGTCATTCGAACATTGCGAGGAGTTAACGGAGACTAAGCCATCGTTCGGTCCTTCATGCTTCAATATATAGCCATGCGGGAACCTTTTTGAATGGACGAGCGTTTAGAAGAGTGAAAGTGGGCGCAAAAAAGAGACATGCGATCACGCGTCTCTCAGACATACCAGAAAGGGTCAAACACTCCCGGTTCGCATTGCGCACCCCAGCTATAGTACTTCACTCCAGGAGCGTCAGGCGTATCTTCATTAAATCTCTTCATGTTCTCGACCCTAAGCGCCTCGAATGCCTTGCCATCCCCACCACCCATGGGTAGCAGATCAAGAAATGCCAGCATCGTCGGAAGCCGTTCACCTGAGTGCGCATGCCGATGAGGAAGAGATGAGATAGGATGAAATATGAGACGCAAGTGAGTTTAGTTCTTCAGTGGCCAAGGAACGGGGGATCACATACCGATGGTGTCCAAGAAGTAGTTCGAGAATATAGAGCCTCGATGAGGCGATCCGACTGTAGTCACGGAGAGCACTTTGAAGGTATCGGGGCCTTGAAGGTGAGATGCAACGTAACGGCAGTCGATGCCTCCCTCGGAACAACCAATCTCAGGCCGATTGATGGGCGTACACCATGAAATTTACTCGATGCTCACCATGCTGTGTCCTTTAGACCGAAAATGTTTTTCAAGAAAGGAATCAGCCAGGGAGATATTTGACTCTGATAATCATGCCGTTTACCTATGAGATGTACTGAGCGACCATGGTAGAGTTTGTCAATGGCTTCAGCCAGGATGGGAGCACGTTCGAGCGGGCTGCTCGTCGCCGGTACACGTGTCACCAGGACCTCTGTCCCATTGGCCTCTAGGACTGCCTTGATACCTCTCCAGTATTCTACAGGTTTGAAGTTGGAGGTGAGGCTGATCGAGTCGAAGCCCAGCAGTCCGTGACAAAAGACGACTGGGTTCCCTGGTGACCGATCTTGATCAAAATGGACGGGTGAGCAAAACCACCCCACTCGTCAACAATGCCGATGGGCAACTGACATCGTTCTCGAATCTTCTTCCCCTCTTCCTCCGCCGTCTCGGCTTGATCATCTTCGTGCAGCAGTTTATCCACATCTTTCTTGTGACTAAACCACCACAAGGATGGTAATGACGGAGTGAGAGACTCAAGCGTGCTGCCCCTCACTGGTGGGTGGAGTGCGTCGGTATGAATATGAGCAGCCTGCAACTGCTGCAACGCTTTATCATTCGCTTGAAGCGACCGTAATGCTTCGATCGAAGTCTGCGCAGAGCTCTCAGATCGACCGAGAAACGGAAAGGAGACAACTTCAGGTGGCCGTCTCGGACTGATATGAGGCTCTGGCTCGGCATGCGCCATCGACGAGCTTGGGAACGTCGACTGACCCAGATGGTCGAGCAACGCAGGATGCTTTAGCTTCTTCCTCGCTTGCATCGCCGCGTACGACTGATGTGGTGCAGTCGGAGCGATTCGTGCTGGTGGGGGTTCGGTGATGTGGATGGGCGACCTTTTACTGTAGTCGAAATGGTCGTCGGAGAGTGCTTCCTGAAGCGCCTCAGCCGTCCGAGTGGCAGAGGTAGATGAATCCGAGAGGCCAGTTGGACTGAACGAGTTGATCGCGTGCCCATTCCTCCCCCTAACAGAGGATGTCGTGAGATCCCGTGTACGAATGCGTTTCGGGCTGCCTTTCCTAGAGCTCAACCGCACTACGCCCCCTTTAGAGCTCCCTGCCTGTGACGATGCATCGGCAGCAACCAACGATGCGGCAGTCCGGCCCAAATCGACGGAACTTGCTGGCCGGGCATTGGAAGGGAATAGATTCGCGAATCGTTGGCTGAGAGACGGCCGCGGCATTTCCTCAGACCGTCTTGTCTTTGTTGACGGAGGAGGAGTGGCTGTTCGGGAGGCACCGGCCGACCTGCTCATACCAAGTGCAAAGAGAAAGAATGACGCGGGTATGGTGAGACAGAAATTACACCACAGGCCTCTGATTCCTACGGTTTGGATTGTGGGAGAGAAACCGTAGCCACCCTCAATTGTGTATGAACGCTGCCAGATGGAGCCAGGCGGGGAATTGGAACCTTATGGAATCGTGCTGAGCCTAACGTCCGGGACCACAACAAAGCCATGTTTGTATGGCTCAGCGATACCGGAGCTACCTAGGAGTAAACTTCAAGCTGTCCTGGGCGCCTATTCCGAGGAAACAGATATATAGCAATCATTAAGCTCCCCGACGGCCCGTTCTATTTGGAGGTCCAGAAAGGGCCCCAAAGTAGAATGTGTACGGTCACGCCCCTAAACAAGCGAAGAGCCATGGGCCTGCTTCTTTGCACCAAAGTATATATGGTGTTTCGTGCTATCCTGCATCAACCATCGCCATCGTTCACTGTTATGACATCTATATTCAACCGATTGGGCTCTCGTCCTGATGGTGCCTTGCTAAAGAAACTTTCATGTGCAAATACTCGCGAAGCAGATGGAAGCCCGACCCAATGCGATAAAGCGGGTAGCCTTCTGTGCTCAAAGGTGCTTTCGCTGCGAAGCTGCTGATGAGCGCAAGTGGATGCTAACCACTCATTCCCATACTGCTTGTGCGTATAGTGTCGACAAGTCAAGGTGAGATTACCCTTGAAGGTTCCATGTTGTATACGCTTACCACTCACGAAGCGCCAATGCATTTAATCACTTTCATCGTAGTATTGCTCTAAATACTGTCAAACCTTACACTGGAAGCAACACAAGTCAACTTGTAATTCGCCCTTCGCGGCAGACAAATGGGTCCCAGACTGGATACAAGAAAGGCGACTACCTTCCTTCATGATACACGCTGACGGACCAACAATCTCAGACTTCCTTGGACTCGGAGCCCGAGGAGAAGCTCGCCACCTTTGGGGGAGTACGTTCGCATATGACCTAATGAACGTCGAGGCAAATGAGGGATCAGCAGTTAAAAACATGGATCTATCACTCTGCTTCGCTGGTACGCATAATTTCAAATCACCCTATGGCTTCCTGGAAGCTTAACCATCGCATATACAGCTTCTGGTGACATTCGAAACGTCGTGAAAACCATCAACGGTTTGCCAAGTGATTACAGGGGTACCTGTACCGTCGTGATTAACGACATCAACCGTTATGTCGCCATTCGGAACCTCTTATTCCTCTGCATGCTCTGCGACACCTCGGGCCCAAGTCCAGAAGAAACGGCGGAAGCCGTGCTTCACATGTGCTACTCAGCAGGGCTCACTCAAACTCAGACTGTTTATCTCACCCACTGGATGAGAAGACTCTTCAACAGAACCGTATCCCGCGACAACCATTGCGTGGTCGATGCAGCGTTCCTAAAAGGTACCTCGGAGGTCCGCTTCGTTTATCCCCGCAACGTGTTGGAGCTAGGGAAGGAAATCCTGGGTTCTTCGTATGGCTGGACACAAGCGAAGGAAGACATGACGGCTGTGCGCTTTCCAGCGCAAAGTGTCGACTATCGAGACTATCGCCTCGCCAACCTACGTCCACGGCATCGTGTCGCCCACGTTCAATGGATGAGATCTGGAATCCTCCTCCCTATCGGAGAGAGTACACATAAATTCGATCAGCCTAACCGGTCAGTCAAAATCCTCACGTCAAGTTGTCAAATAGCCACTGCTTACCCTCCCTTATACCAAAAAGTCTCCTCTTCACCCCTCAAGCCGAGTACCTCCTTTTCGACAATCAGTCCCCTCTCTCGGCTTGGAATCCGCTGGAGATCGAGAAAACACGCCAGAGCCTCAATCTCCCTGAAGGCGACTTATATGGAAGCATGTTCTTCCACGTCAAATCACAGCTCGCCGAGTTCGCATCGCGTGCGAGACAATTCAAACTCAAGTTCGTCCTCTACGGCATGAACCTTCATCAGCTCGCGCCGTTTATGCAATGGACCAAGCCGATGGGCATGGCACCTCTTGCATTCGATCGCATCGATACATCTAACGTGCTCGATACCCTCGGGATCCTCGAGATGTTCCAAAGTTTGGGTCATCTCTTGAAGACGAGCAATCCACACTCGGCGCTCTTCATGTATTCGATGAACTGGAGGACTCAAGTGAGCGTGACGGATACTCCAGCAGAACCAAATAGCACTGTCGCCACATCAGCAACGATGAAGCTCATGGACCGTGCAGTGAGTTGATAAAACACCCTAAATGGCGATTACTATCTGGGCATGTTCCGTTTTGATCAGTCCTGTGTAGAACATCAAGATGGATAAGACGCCTCAAGCCACTCAACTCTTGCGGTTCACCTTATTACCCAACAGTTGGGCATGCTTTAATCTAGAGCCAAAGTTTAACGAGTTCAAACAAGTGCAGCGAGTGAAGGCAGTCGGCCGGGCTGTTGGCCTCAAGGAGAGACGAACTCCTCGTATTCATAGTAGGGTATGTCGCTCGAGCTTCTTTATTGCGTACCTTAAGTATTTGCGCTTAGAACGCTCGTTGATATCATAGCGATATGGCTTACCTGTGGGCAGTGATAAGCCAGAGCCAGATATCACTGAGGAGATTATTTACCAACTCGGTCAGCGGAACGTTTTCATTCTGAAGGGTGCAACAGGCTATGAATACCCCGTACCTTTATTTAGGTCAGCTAGCAGGAATCCTGTGGTCGGAGAGGTTTATGGAGTTCGAACTCGTTTAAGCGAAGCAGCCACTGGTGATATCTCGGAAATCTTTGACGCTCTGGTTGGCAGAACCATTTTTTATTTATTTTAAAAAACCACATCCATAAAACCATCGAGTGGCAAATTAGTGGACAATGTGCTTCAAGGCATTGGGGAAAGCTTGAAACTCTATATGAATATGTTACAAACTGTCCTTCGTGGCGCGCAATTGTACAGATTCTCCTAGAACGTCTAGCCCTTCTCAATGCACCGAGGATAACCAAGGATGCTGTGCCTGAACCAAATTGGATGGCAGGCAGTGATTGTTCGCAAGTGATATCAACAAGATTGAACATTTGCGCATAAGGAGGAAACCCCAATGGTACTTGCCGGCTGGGAGATGGAGGGGAGAGCCTCCAGCAGAAAGGCATTGTCGTTACTTCCCCTTACCTAGATTGCCGGCTGACACTTGATCTTTCAGGGTCAGTTGTCAGTCGCCATCCGTCTTTCGTGTTGATCTCCACAGTGCGTAATGCACAGGAATATCAATCATTCTGGACTAATAAACTTGGGGATCCAAGTTCCATGTCGCCGCATTTAGCGGCGGTAAGTTCCTCATACAAGGATCTTTTGGTTGTGATTGGTTACGCGATGCGTGTTTGGCACGTGCGAAATTTCAATATTATGT
>WSTV01000259.1:13874-40088 GCA_019632285.1 Tulasnella sp. 332 | reverse complement strand
CCCCCAAAGCCCCTGAGATTGCCTCAATAAATTGGACCAACATCGACCCTAGATCCATCCCTCTCTACATCGCCAGCCTGCTTTCATCCATCACGTATTCTGATGTGCATCAAGCCGTCGTGCGTAGCCTCATAACTACTTGTCTGACGGTCGAAGAGGTGCCGATCGAACACGTCCTGGTGTGCGCCTGGGCATTGAAGTCCATGGCTGCTACTGCTGAGCGTATGTCAATTGGCCTGCCCCTCTGCGACGGGTTTTGGAGGGCGTATAAGAGGTACATTGGATCCTAAGTTTAGGAGCACTGTTATCTAACTCACTGTTATTGAATATTTAGTAACACGGACGTGGCCGAGCAAGTGATAGCAGCCATCCAGGTCCTCAAACCAGATTCAACCCGCCAATGCGATCACGCCTTTTTGAAGATTATCGCCACGCTCTTAGCCGAGCTCACAAAAAGTTCCACTCACTGGAACTCCTTCGACAAATCCACTTCAAGGATTGATCTCCTACGAGCCGTGGTGTTCTTGACAAAGGTGAAGGAGCCTGGGGGTCTTCGCAACGATGCCATCAAGATCATGGATATATTGGCAAAGCGGCCCAACCTACGCTATTTGGAAATGCAAGAGTACCATTTAGTGGCGGATACCATCATCGCACAGATCTCTAGCAATCCACTCGCCGACCTGAGAAGATCTACCTCCATCGACCTTCTCAAAACGACAAGCGATTTCGCTCTCCGCATTGCACCCGGAAGCACGCAGTACCAGTCATTCCATCCTTACCGTGCTCAGTGGCTGCGATCAATCACATATCTGGCTACGGAGAAAGCTGAGGGCATAGTGCCAGAAATCCCGCGCGAAAAGGAGGATGATGTCTCCATATATCAGTCGTGGGCGCGGGTCGTGCTACGAACAGTCATGGAGCTCCCTGAGATGGCGCACTTCTGGAACCCGGATATCGTCTACCGGGTCCTCGCTTCCTACGAATCACTGCTTTCAGACTCGAAGAAGGAAAGCAGTTTGGCTGTGGGTGAATTGATGCTGCCGTTACTGGAAACACCATCCTGTCAGTCATTGACTATGGATCGCGGTCTTCTACGAGAGCACCCCGCGGCCGCCAGAGCTCTCGTGGACTGGATGAAGTCTTCGATCCAGGTTCTTTGGGTAGAGGCTCTCGTGATCATTGATCATTGGAAGGAGGGTTGGTTGTGCCATGACGAAGAAGATATCCATTCGATATTCCTCAATGCTGGGTTGGCCACAGCCGTAGTCGCGCCATGGAAACAAGGCACAGGCGTGATCGTCGATGTCTACAGCAAGCGGAACGGGATCTTGGAGATACTTGCCCCGAAACCGGCATGGAGAGACGCGCTCGTGGCGGCATTCGTTGAGGTTGCTGTGAAGGATAAGAGTTGGGGTGATTGGAAGCAGGTGTACAGGTCGATGGAGCGATGGATGATCTGGAGAATGGTGGCCATCATCCCGAAGCAGTTACAACCACGCCCAGAGTCCAACCCAGTATTCTTCGCCGTGAATCTGATGGGGATGGGGACTGAGGAACTGGAAGAGGATCGTGGATGGTTCCGATCCTATCCCGAGATCGCTGGACTACTATGCTTCGCGCTTCAACAGCCCCCATTGATCAGTGATACCGCCTTCGAGACGATAGAAAACAAGGCGGAGGTTTGGTTCGATCACAAGGAAATGGACCTGCACCGGATCTTCATCGACCAAGGTATGGCCCCAGCGCTGGTCAGCTACCTGTACCTCGAGTCGGAGATCGGACCGGAGAGCGGCCGGCGCGATAGGATCCTCCGCATGCTGCTTCGCTCGAAAGACTGGTTTGACGCGTTCTATAGGTCAGCCGTTCCGAATCAAAATGAATCGGGGGGAGACTCAGAGAATACGAACAACAACACGCTTGATATCGGTCTCCGGGCACGATCGATTCTGGACCTCCACCGGCTGTTGATGGAGAGCAGCAGTCACGCCGGATCGGATATCCAGGCATCAGTCTTAACATCCGACGAAGCGCTTCGTATCGTGATAGGCTATGTGGAGAGGCGCAAGTCTGACCTGCAGGAGGTTGAGCTTGCTTCCTGCTGGAGCTACGCCATGACAACATACGAGTGCAGGAGTCTATCAAGTGGATTGGCCAGTCACGGTGGCGAAACAGAACGGACCAAAATCACGCTCTAGTGTGTAAATGACTGCTGTAGATCGACAGTAGACAAGCCAAGTGCCACATCGCTCGCTCGCCTTGGTCTCAACAGCCCCTCGATTTGATCGAACCTGCACGCACACGATTGGGTTAGTTGATGGTCTGTAGTATATCCTTTATATGCTGCTACATGCGTGGATATTCTCTGTGTTTGTACGGTCTTCCAGTCGACTTCTCCATTCACTGCAGCCTTTAGACAGGAGTCACGAGACAGACTTGTAACTGTTGTTCATTATAAAAACGTGCCCCGCCGCGTGCCGTCGCGTCGATCACACCTGAGACCCTCAAGCAGGTTCCATGTAAACATCGAAGACCTCGAAGATCGCTCTTCAACCACCCCCAACGATCTGCCAATGCTATCATGGCCACCACGGTTGCTCGTCTTACTCACCCTAACCATCTAGATCACTCTCTTCATGATTCAGTATCAGCAGCAACTAACGACATCTCACCAGCAATCCCGAATTCAGCACCTACAGACATTTTCAGCATTTCAGATGAAGAACTCCAGGAGCGACTCCAGTTCATCAGTGAGATCGGCTTTGGCAACTGGGGCTCCGTTTGGTGAGTCGTAGAAAGCCTAGCAGTGGTGCGGCCGTTCACTGACCCATGTATGAAGGTCATGCTATACCAACAACACACCAACGCGCGATAAGGTAGCTGTCAAACTCGTTCATCGCTCAAAGACGCCAACAACCGCAGCGAGGGTCAAGTCTCTGTGAGTGCTTATGACTTATATGCCACGAGTGGCGATATTGACCGGCATATTTGAATTTGGACCGAGGGCAGCTGGAACGAAATGAAGATTCACCGCGCATTCAGAAACGATTCTCATCCCTCAATCATCTCATTTCAATCGTTTATCATAACACCTTCCTTTGCTCTCATTGTCATGTACGTTTCAGTTTCTCACCAAAAAGCGCGTCCTGGACCGGTTTTCGAGACGTGTTTTTTCGCGCTCAGGGTGCTAAGACACTTATTCGTTGCCATAGGGAATATCTCCCCCGCTTGATCCCCGTAGAGGTTAACGAGATCAAGGCTAAGCCGTGGTTCGAGAGCCTTCTCAGCGGTGTACACTTCCTTCACGCGCATGGCGTCAGCCATAACGACATCAAACCTGCCAACATCCTCCTTACCGCCTGCTCCGTCCCCGTCCTGGTCGACTTCGGCTTCGCAGAATACCACGGATCATGGGGGACCTTCAAGTCCACACTTGCATATGGCACGCCAGAATACCTAGACCCACTTCGCGCCAAAGGTCTTTCGCATGATACGCGTCTGTCAGATATATATTCCCTGGGTGTGACATTCTTCGAGATCCTGGTGGGTCGGACGCCCTTCGAAGAGGTTGAAGGTGAGGCGTTCGAGACCCAGGAGGATCTCGAGGTCTATTGGAAGCGGACGATGCGAGGCGTTTGGCTTGGAGATAAAGAATGGAAGAAGAAGTTGAGTGTTGGAGTGGAAAGCTTGTTGAAGCGGATGATGTGTCCCGACCCAGCAGGCAGACTGAACGCTGAGATGGCATTGGAGGATCCCTACTGGAAGATAGGGACGGTGTCCTCGTCCTCGTCGAAGCGGCTAGGAGAGTTTACTTCCCGCCTAGGGATGACCAATACTTCACCTGCCAAGCCTCGAGCTATCTTACCACCGAGGTCACCCGTGAAGAGCCCCAAGGTCCAGCCTATCGAAAAGGAGAAAAAGACACCAAAGAAAGAAAGCTCGAAATTGTCGAAGAAGAACGCGATCACTAAAGACCGCATCGGATCTCCTACTACACCCGCAAGACCAGTCAACTTGCTCGGCATCACTCAACCCGTGTTTTCTCCTGGTGTCACGACCCCATCCACACCTAGCACGGTGCGCACCCAACAGCGTGCTATTTCCCCTACTTCAATGAGACCCAGCCCGTCCGGCATACCAGTGGCGAGACGACGTGCAGCCCCAACACACACTCATACAACACCGTTCGCCCCGTCTCGATCTCGCCAAGACAGCGACAAAGAGAACGGACGGGCAGACCGCCCACGACCCAAACGAGCGAAGACTTCCACCAGTCGAAAGAACGACGAGAACGCCAAGAGCCCCGCGCCATCCACGCTCGGCGGCGGACTATCGTTCTTATCCGAGAAATATCATCATATCAGCAGGAAAACACCCTCTCGCAAACCCATCCCGGCTGTCCTTCAAACCGGATCGGAGGACCGAAGGGCGAATCCGATTCAGAACCCGAGAGCGAGGGTGGCGAGCATCGTCAATAAGACCGCTGTAGCGGGGAATGAAACTGAGAAAATCAAACCGGTCCGACAACGTGTAGCCAGCATTGTCAATAAATCCGCTATTGGAGGAACTGAGCCGAGGAAAAAATCGTTGATCGGTCAGGCTGGGAAAGAGGCTCGGGATAAGGCTTTGAAGGCGGTGAGGAAAGTTGAAGAGGGCTTAGCCAGCGTCTCTGCGAAGATGGTTCGCGGAGAGGAACGGGACGTGAAGGTCATCTCCAATCAACCTGAGGTACCGGACTATGGTGAGCATGCTTGTTGTGGCCTTTAAGCCGGTAGACGTATACTGATAGCTAAGGAAACCGGGTATAGCATTCCTCGCGTCACCCCCAAAGGCCAAGCCAGTATTAGAATTGGTGAAGGAAATCAAGGAGCGACAGCGACGTCGGGATCGTGAACAGTCGGATTGTGTCGACCAACAAGGCGAGGACGCACATTATGCTGACGTGTCGTTCCAGACGACGGGTGCCGATCAAAGCGTCGTCATTGTTGATGCCCCTCACGCATCTGTTTCTATGATGGATATACATCAAGGTGGGTCGATTTTATATCGACCACTCCTCCTTTTGGCCCTTGAATATACAATTCTGACTACGGGATGATTAGCCGATATCCCAAGTCCCACCGTTGTAGCCACATCCCCGAGGGACAACATGTATCCTAGAAGCGCCAAGTCTTCTACGTCGGTCTTCAGGCACGGTATCAAGGCGTCGATGGGTATGTGCATGTTTCAAAGCGAATGAGTGCTGTAAGGTACTCACCCCCATGCGATAGGTAAACTCAGCAAGTTTTCTTTGGGCGTGGGGTCAGGCAAGCAACCCACGTTCTCCATGGTGGACATTCCAGACGTCGCCGATTTCTCGATGTTGAGAGATGACGACTTCTCGGCCCGCAGGCCAACTGCACCCTCGGGGACCTTTAGCCGCAGTCAGCCTTGCTTGCAGACATTCTCCGTCGACGAAGAGGACCGCATGACGCAATGGATCAAGAGTGTGGAGCGTGTAGTAGAAGAGACGCGGACAAACTTCTTGGCTAACGGAGAAGTGGTTATGGCGCTAGGCTTACCTCCTTTGCCACCACCTAGGAGGGCGTCAATCACTACTGAAACAGCCCTTGGAATCGGTAGATACAACGGTACGGCGAATATGAAAAGGAGGGCGACCATCGCTGGGGATCCTGGCATGCTTGTTTTGCGACCTAGTATCGGCAAGTCCGTCGAAGACGAAGCTTCTCTCGTTGTGCGCGAGGACATAGCAGCAGCGACTACAGACAAGCCGAAAGTTGGGGTTGGAATGCAGCAAAAGATCTCGTCAGTTGCGAATCTAGAGCTTGGTGAGTGTCCAAATATATTCATGGACTTGAGTCGAGTCCTGATACCCAGTTCATTCCGTTCAGAGCTGGAGAAGACGCGTGCTCCTCAACGTCTTTCGGCAGTCATCGACCCCGCTGGTCTCGCTGCTCAGTTCACGAAGCAAGACCTCGTCCGCACTTCCGCCGAGAGTACTGCTACAGCCGTGGACAATCCAGGGATGCTCTCTGTACTCGCTAAGGCCAACAACACAATCCCTTGCATTGAAGTTACCGAGGATGCCCTCCTCGTATCGCCAAGCACCAGTCCCATCAGTTCCATGTCCAAGGCGTACAGAAACTCAGCGTCCTCCGTCTTTCTTCTAGACCGGCTTGGCCCGCCCGAGGCCGAGAGCCTCCAGCAGTTGTCCTCGACTTCCTCTCGAACGTCATTGGGCCTCGCAACCCAACCATCTCAACCTGATTATGACCGACTCCTGCTCTCCAGCTCGGGTGTGGTACGCTTAGGCCAAGGATACCAATCTGAACATCTTGGTCGCCAGAATGCGCAGGAGTTTAAATTCGATACTGCCGATCCTACAAGAGATGCGCAGCGAAAGAAGCTTCATCGAAGGTCATTGTTTAAGAAAGGATGGGGTGTTCCGACCGTGATTGAACCACCCACAGAAAAGACTCATCGCGACCCTGGGGCCAAATCATCTGATGACTTTAAGGGGAAGAGGAATGAATCGGCTTCTTTAGGTGTGCCTGGGCGGGCTCTGGGAGAGCAGGAGAGCGTGGCAGGGCGGATGAAGAAGGCGCTTCAGACGATCTTGTCGACCCCAAGGCGACCGAGGACGTTCATCCATGCTCAGTAACGGACGAAGCACAGGACAATCTTCTCGCTGCCCATCAAACCAACACGGACTTACTCACCGACGCCAAAGCGACACGACTAACACGACTGACGACATCGTCCCCACCGCTTTCTAGCAGCTTACACAGACAACCTCTCCGCTACGATTGAGTTTACCCTCCAACGCCAGCACGCACTTCACGATCATCTAACTCCGCCCAACCTGATTATGTCACGCCTCTCACGCACTGTACTAACGCCACTTTCTCATCCGCTGATCCAAATCTGACCCGAACTTTTATCTTTTCTTCGCCTCTTCTCCCGTTGTAGATATTGCAATTCCAACATCTCGCTCGCCTGTTGATCGCGCTCCTAGATGTTTTGCTGATCTTTATCTGTCAATCTTTTATTTCTTGTAGTATGCCCCTATGCCTTTCCTGCTGTGCGCCAGTTCTTATCCTTGCGTCCGGCTCTTATGATCTCTTGCTTTGTATGAATTCGCGCCTTGTCTTTTTGTGCTGAATACACGATGATGCGAAAAGAATAGTCGATGAAGGTCCAGAACTAATCGTGCGCGCAGACCGATATCAAGCTTGTTCTTGTTCGCATTCTTGGAGTCTTTTCCAGCTCCGTCGTGATTTGGAAGGGCGGTCCCATGGAAGACGCTGAACCAGACTTTTGAGCGATGCAGCATCCGGAGGATCCTATCGCGCCAGTCGCTTTCTTCTTCGATCCGTCACTCGGGCACAGGTAGCTGACCAGTGCCAGAGCCGTAGCTTGACGGGTAGGGGTGCGGTGCAGGTCCATTTCCTTGCGACCGAACCAAACCTCCGCCTTGCTTTCTAGCGTCTTGAAAGCGGTACCACTGATCAACAGCGATTGTTGAAGCGCGAAGCATGGTGGTCCAATAGTCTCGGGATAGGATCGGGACCATTCACGATCTTCCTCCAGGTCATCAGACCCTATCCCCATCAGACACAGCGAAAAATACTAGGCTGGACTCTGGGCGTGGTTATGGCTGCTTTGGGATCATGGCTGCCATCCGCCAGATCATCCAGCGCTCCACTGACTTGTACACCTGCTCCCAATCACCCCATCTCTTATCCTTCGCCACCACTTCTACAATGCTGCCACTAGCGCGTCTCTCCATTCTTGTTTTGGGACAAGTATCCCCAGGATACCATTTCGCTTGCAGTAGCCATCGACGGCTACTCCTTTGCTTTGTTTCTATGGTGCGATTACGGTTGCGGCCAACCCAGGGTTCACAAATATTCTGTGGACATCTTCTTCGTACTGTACCGAAATGTTGGCTGAAGTGCTGACAGCTCGCAGTGGGAGCCCGGATGTAATACGCTTAAAAAGGAGATACCACTACTGTATGTAAAAAAAGGACTGTGGTGGAGCTTGCAGCTTGATCGGGTGAGGACTGACGGCCAAGTATGTCCAAGCATGTAGAGTTCGACCCGGAAGTTGAACTCTACTCCCCAACCAAACATAGCCGTCTCAATCTCTCAGAATGACGTTCACAAAAGCTGCTCTGAGAGCACCTAGCTCCTGTTTACGCGGAAGAATCACCCAGTCGTCATCCAAGGCCATATCAGCAGGCCGTTTCTTATCCACCCAGAACACAGGATCTTCCACGACTGGGCCCTCAACCGGATCGCAGCAGCAAACACATTTTGGATTTCGGACAGTAGATGCAGAGGCCAAAGAAGATCTCGGTAAGTCTTCACTCTTCCCAAAAAAGCCATATTATTTACGACTGATAGAGATCCGTTTCAGTCAAGGGAGTCTTCTCGTCCGTCGCCCCCAAATATGATCTTATGAACGACGCCATGTCGCTCGGCGTTCATCGCCTTTGGAAGGACGATTTCGTCTCGCTGTTGAACCCAGGTCGAAGGGGACCTGTGAAGATTCTGGACATGGCTGGTGGGACTGGCGATATTGCGTTGAGGATGCTCGATCACGCGAGAGAGAAATATGCGGATCGGACGACGAGCGTACTTGTCTCAGATATTAACCCGGATATGCTGAAGGAGGGACGGAGGAGGATTCGTAAGACTATGTATCACGCGAGTGAGTTATCAGTTTCTTCGAGAAGGTTTCGACAATGGGGTGGCTGATGGTCTACGACTTCTGAAACCAGCTCCCCAAATCGCCTTCCAAGAAGCGAATGCCCAGGAGTTGTCACCCGAGGTGTTCCCCGATGACAATTTTGATCTGTACACTATCGCTTTCGGCATCAGGAACTGCACATCGATCCCCGACGTCTTGAAAGAGGCTCACCGAGTCCTCAAACCAGGAGGAACGTTCGCTTGTCTCGAGTTCGGCAAGGTCGAGAACCCTCTTCTGTCACAGTAAGTCTTCGAACCTGCGCATGCTTGACTCGAGACAGAACATTGATGTTATTCCTTGGATATACTTACCTGTAGGATCTATGAGACGTATTCATTCTCAGTCATCCCTCTCCTTGGAAGCATCTTGGCGTCCGATCGCGATTCATACCAATACCTCGTCGAGTCCATCCGACGCTTCCCGACCCAAACTGATTTTGCACAGATGATACGTGACGCAGGGTTCTCCACGGGCGGGGACTTTGAAGGACCTGGAGGGGCCTGGCGTGACCTTTGGGGTGGGATCGCCAGTGTGCACATGGGAGTTAAAGTGTAGACACAGCCCTGTACAAGCTATACTGCCATAGAATCGTAGATGCTAGAGCAATTCTTCTCTTCCTCTCAAGAGCCGGTGTTATTCTTCGGGGTCGAAGTGAATTGCCCGGCGCGTGGTCCAATCAGCACCACGACGGGCGCTTCGAGGCATGGCTTCTGCCAGAAATCTGATACCATCTAGTTGACTCTTACTCAAGCCCAGCCCATACTCCCTTTTCAAGAAATTCACAATACGCTGATCACACTCATCATGGCATCCATCAAACCACCATTCACCCTCGAATCTGCGAAAGAGAAGCTCAAATTCGCCCAGGCGATGTGGAACACGCGAGATCCGTCCCAAGTCGCAAAAGGCTATACGGCCGATTGCACATGGCGCAACCGCGACTCATTCATCAAGGGCACGGAGCAGATCATTGGCTTCTTATCGAAGAAGTGGGAGAAGGAGCGTTCATATCGTCTCAGGAAGGAGCTCTTCTGCTTCCAAGGTGATAAGATCGCTGTGCAGTTTTGGTATGAGTATCAGGACGCGAGCGATGGGATGAAGTGGAAACGATGCTATGGATTAGAAGATTGGACTTATGACGTGAGCATAGATAATCCAGCCATTCTTCGGAGGGCGCTTTTGATCCTGATGCGTTTGGTTTGATTCTCCGTCATAAGGAGAGTGGCAAGATGAAGAAACGAATGATGAGCGGGAATGATTTACTGCTTGGGAAGGACGGCGATGGCGTAGGGGTCCCGGAGGAGGGCATCGAAGGAAGGTGGTTCGTGGACGGAGTGAACGTAGACGACGTAGAGCTGATGGACAAGCACTACTGAAGAACATATATCATTTTAAATCGGGGACCTTGGCGCTTGCAGTCTTGTGGTGGGCAGCTCAATCGGCGGGCGTGGAAGAACATAGAATGTCAGCAGTCATAAGTGGAATCTCGAGGCCGTCGCACCGTCTGGTTCCCTTTACCCTCTTCCGACCCACTTGTAACCACCCAGAGACTCATCTCCTCTACCCAGTCTTCACGCTCACCTCACGATCCCAAATCCAAACGCCGCATAACGTCCCATCTGGGATAGATCACACCGCCACGGAAAATCCCCATCTCCTCATCGAAACAACCGCCCACCCTCTTTGCCAACCATGTCGGTGATGCCTCCCACAGGGTCTGATCTTCAGACGACGTGGAAGTTCTTGGAAGAAGGTAAGCTTGCTATATTCGTTGCGGCTGTCTTTACATCCCTATCATGGGGGTGTCGGACAAGCGCGGGACGCGAATTGAATGTGTAGGTTGAAGATGTCTGACATTGTCCAAATGATGTTTCATTAATTTAGGTGTGGATCACATCATGACACGGTGCGCGGGACTCGCTATGGAATGAGATTGAGGCGTATCCTGCACGAAAGCTGATATCCGAGTTCTGTCTTACACTGCTTTCACCACTCCAGGCTGAATGAGGGCGTGTCGTACAGTGAGCCAATTGGTCAACCAACTCAACCCTGTCACAACACTTATGCATGACTTGCCACCTCTTAGGCAAATACATGAACTTGTATACTGTCGCATATAACTACTGTACATCATCCAAGATGCACGGGTCTCAATCGCTCGAAGGGGGCGGCATTCAAGGGCGGAGTGAGTTAATATAATCACGCGTTGTTATTTACGTGTTTCCTGACTCATATCCGCACATTATTCTAGCCGGCGCGAACCTGATGGGGTCCGACCTGTACAATCACCTCATCAAGTACTTTGTCACCCACTTGAAAGGCCTTCGGGATGTGAGTCATACGAGTAAGGCGCCCGAGTTTTCCAGAGCTTGTTCTTATCACCCGAGTTATTCAGGCGTCGGATGTGTTGCAAGATGAGGCTCTTCTGCGGTATTATGCCAAGGAATGGGATCGGTACACAACAGGTGCCAACTATATCAACCGGTTGTTTACCTACCTCAATCGACACTGGGTCAAGCGGGAAAAGGATGAAGGACGGAAAGGGGTCTACAACGTGTATACTGTATGTTTATCTTCCTATTTACGTCTTTAAACACTTCCTCCATGGAGCGGATCATCAAGATGTCTGAAACCCATTGACATGTCGTAATCTTTAACAGCTCGCGCTCGTCCAATGGAAGCAGAACTTCTTCATCCATATCCAGAACAAGGATCACAAGCTCGCGAACGCCGTCCTCAGACTGATCGAGAGCCAGCGGAACGGCGAGACCATCGACGTTACCTTAGTAAAAAAGGTTGTGGACTCCTTCGTGTCCCTTGGCCTAGACGAGTCCGATAACAACAAGACGACATTTGACGTATACAAGGAGCACTATGAGACGCCGTTCATAGATGCGACTGAGAAGTACTACAAACAGGAGTCAGACGCGTTCTTGGCCGAGAACAGCATCAGCGAGTACCTGAAGAAGGCGGAGGAGAGGCTGAAGGAGGAAGAGGATCGGGTGGAGCGGGTCATGAACACTATCACGCGGAAGGCGGTACGAATGTTATCTTTCTGTTTGCCTTACGATAGCCAGCCTCTGACATGGAGACTATTATTTGCTTCACGTCTTTGTTTTTTTACAGCTGATTGGAAAATGCGAGGCGGTGTTGATCCGAGAGCACTCCGAGAAGATGTGGAATGACTTCCAGAACCTTCTCGACTTCGACAAAGATGAAGGCAAGATACTTCACCAGATCATTGTCTTGGTTCTGGGTCTATCGTTAGCTCACGTGAAGAGATTGCCTCTTAACTACGCATGTAGACTTACAACGCATGTATGCCCTCCTTGCCCGGATACCTGAAGGACTCGAGCCACTACGGAAGAAGTTCGAGGAGCACGTAAAGAAGGCTGGTCTTGCCGCGGTAGCTAAGCTCACTGGTGACGGTGCGGCAGCCGCTGCCACAGAAGTGGTGAGATATACTCTTCTATGAATCATAGCTGAATCACAGCTTAACGATCGTAAAATACAATCGATTCTGTAGGAACCCAAAGCCTATGTTGATGCGCTTCTCGAAGTTCACAAAAAGAACCAAGAGACTGTCAACAGGAGTTTCAAGGGCGAAGCTGGCTTCGTGGCGAGTCTTGATAGGGTGGGTTCCCATCTTTTCTCATACATTGACGCCCTAGTCCAGAGTCAGATGATTGATCATTCGACATTCTTGATATTTCAGGCTTGCAAAGATTTTGTCAACAAGAATGCTGCCACGGGTTCCTCATCCACCAAGTCGCCTGAGCTTCTCGCCAAGCATGCGGACGCGTTGTTGCGAAAGAACAACAAGGTCGGAGAGGACAATGACCTTGAGGATGCTCTAAACAAAGTGGTAAGCGTTTAATAATTCAAAACTGCTAAGGAGTGGCTGATTCATGACTAACATACGATATTGTAGATGATCTTGTTCAAGTACATCGAAGACAAAGACGTCTTCCAGACGTTCTACACTACCAAGCTCTCGAAGCGACTGATTCACGGCGTGTCTGCATCCGATGAGGCCGAGGCGAGCATGATTGCTAAGCTCAAGGAGGCCTGCGGGTTCGAGTACACGAACAAGCTGCAGCGCATGTTCACGGACATGTCACTCAGCAAGGATCTTACAGACCAGTTCAAGGAGAAGATGTCTCAGACACACGACGAGTCCGACTCTGGGATGGATATCAACTTCAGCGTGATGGTCCTCGGCACCAACTTCTGGCCCTTGACGGCCCCGGACAACAAGTTTGAGATCCCCAAGGACATCTTGCCAACCTATGAGCGGTTCACACGGTATTATGGGCAGAAACATCAGTGCGTATTGAGCATTTCTCATATCGGTTTAAAAGGCCGAATGTTCGTCTTAGCGTGCTAACGCTTGGTCTTTGTGCCGAACTAGGGGGAGGAAGTTGACATGGCTTTGGAACTACTCGAAGAATGAGCTGCGAACGAACTATCTCAAGGAGAAATACTTCTTGAGCTGCAGTTCGTATCAGATGGCGGTGCTCGTCCAGTACAACGACGCTGAGACCCTATCACTGGATGAACTGCTTGAAGCCACGGGCATTACGAAGGAGATCCTCGTGCAAGTGCTGCAGGTGTTAGTGAAGGCGAAGATCTTGATCAACGAGGAGCAAGACCAGTATGATCTTAACCCCAGTGAGTTGTCATCTCAGCGTGGCGTTATGCACACCATATCGATTTTCTCTTTCCCTGACAGACTACAAGTCTAAGAAGGTAACACCGTATGCAAATCCAACAGCTGCCATAATAGTCATCCTCTTTTTCTTTTCTTTCTTTTCTTTTCTTTTCTTTTTCTTTGCTCCTTTAGATCCGTGTCAATCTCAACATCCCGATCAAGGCTGAAGTCAAGGCAGAGTCCGCAGATGTTCTAAAGACAGTGGATGAGGACCGTAAATACGTTATCCAAGCCACTATCGTCCGGTAAGTTATCTCATTCTCATTCGCCTAAACGGTTTCCTAAACTGTCGCTCTTTTTACTTGCAGAGTAATGAAGGCGCGAAAGGTGAATGATCACAGGGACGCTGTATCGCGGACATGTGAACTCACATTCAACGCTCTCTAATACTTTTACAGACCATGAAAAACCAGCAGTTGATCCAGGAGGTCATTGCTCAGATTTCTCAACGATTTACGCCCCGGGTGCCTGACATCAAGAAGGTTTGTTGTCAACGCAACAATGCCATCATCATGATTTGACTAACCCTGTATGATCAGGCAATCGACACGCTACTAGAAAAGGAGTATATCGAGCGGGTGAGCACTCCAGGATCTTGACTCTTAGTTGTCCTCAAGCTGACATTCATCTCTATAGGTCGATGGACAGAGGGACACTTTCAACTACGTTGCTTAGATCAAGAACGTCGTCTTTTCAATTTCTCTCTCATCATAATGGTTTCGTTTTCTCATTTACCCCCCATCAATCACAAGCTTTCTTGCGTCTTCTGCGTCTTCGCTTTGTTGTTGAATCTTTGTAATGATGCAGTTTTGGTCAAGTCATCATGCCTTGCTCCTTCCATCCCAAGTCTGGATTAGACACGCACTGAAAGTGTGAAGCCCGACACGCCACGTCAGAAAATAGTGCTCATCGTTCAATTGTATTGGTAAGGACTACTGTGATTCGAAGTAATCAATTGGCAAGCCAAGCATGGCGCACTGCGCCACCTCAGAGAAACTAGCCTGTGATGAGGGGGTATCCAACAGATGCTTGGTGTTGCTTATGGCGCTGACGGGAGGCCAATTTCCAGCAAGTTGAATCTGCTTCACCATGCTAGTATAGTTGCGAGAGACAAGATACGCCAGATCAGGATTTGGGTTATGCGTCTGAATGAAGCTGCAGAGATATAAATGATTCATTATACGAAAGATGAATGAAAAACATATCGTGACGTACCTAGTCCAGTAGTCCATCACAAGTTCCGTGAACGTGATATCGTTCGCATCCCTAATCGGCAAGGCGAATTGGCCCAATGTGCCAAACTCGTAGCTATCAAGCAACTTTGCGTCAAGATCATGAGAGCGAATGGAAATGCCATCATGTACACGCACAACAGATTTCCTGAATGACATCTCAGATAAGGTAGGCTCAGGTCCCCGAGAGGGTGCGTAGCCGTGATCGGCGGATCGCATACGGGCGCGTTTACGTCGAAAGTCGGCGCTTGGTAAGACCGATCGTACTGATAGTAGTACGTAGTCGAGAAAACGTTATGCTTCACGGCCGAGTGTACAGTAGCCTGGTCAAGACACCTGAATAGGCCGTCCGTGCCCACCCTCGAAGAGACGTTGAAGAGATCCAGCGTATAGTTTCCAGTGTTGGGGACGGGGAAGAGACTAGAGCTGATGATGGCGTCGGTAAGGTTGGATGGGATGTCGTTCATGGCCTGGATGGCTTGAGAGACGTTCATGGACGCTGTCGGGTAACCGTAGAGGGCTCCGATGATGGCAGCACCGTCATCCGCCATGTTCCCCCACAGCGTCGGGACATGTGCGGCTGGCCCCTTCCCCGTGGCCTCAAACTGATCCGTTGTGATATATTTGCCGTCCACGACCGGGAAGCGCCCCATGATTTCAAATAAGGCGATATCATTCAGATCCGCGGCACTGAGGTCGAGTAGGCAGCCTACGACCGCCAGGTTGCTGGTACTGGTACAATTGGTCGCATTGACGAGCGGATACCCCGAGAGGACGGCGGACTGTTCAGGAGTGAAGTACGTGGCGGTACCTACAGCATATCCATTCAACCCCTCAAGATTGCTCTCTGCGGTAGATGGAATATTAGCAACACAAAGAAACGACGAGTGATGGTCAGATCATCAAGATCGCTCACCAAGAAGAGCCGCAGCATACTTTCCGATAGCCAGAGGGCTACCAAGCAAAAGCCTAACAGAATTGGCTCCTGAAGACTGCCCTCCAACGGTGATCCGATTCTTGTCACCACCGAAGGCTAAAATGTACTGTTGAACCCATTCGATCGCCGTTATTTGATCGCTCAAACCGTAATTACCTGTGATGGTTGTGTTGGGCAGGGCGAGCCATCCAAAGGTAGCCAGACGATAATTGATGGTGACGACAACAACGTCACCGCGAGAAGCGATATTACCACCGTCAAAGGTTGGATCGGAGCCGGAACCACTGGTGAGCTGGAGGATGCAATCAGACAAGGAAAACAATCGGGGGGAAAACATGAACATTCACGCACTCCTCCTCCATGAATCCCTACCAAGGGATGGTATCACATAAGTTTCGGACATGCATTAAAAGGACGACGGGTCACAGCGACTTACATAGTAGAACGGGCTTGAGGTTTGTTCCAGAGGTAGGGATGTGTGGAGTGAATATGTTTAGGTACTGACACTGTTCGCTGTAATCACCATTACCACCGATTTGATAGCACGTAGGCCCAAATTCAGTGGCGTTGATGGAATTCTTAGTAGCACTGTATACTTTGGAGTACGTGAAGCGAGGAGTGGGATTGGCGTAAGGAATGCCGAGGAACCGGAAGGACTCTGATGGGTAGACGTCAGATCGTGTAACATATGTACACCTGCTCAATGACAACATACTGAGATCGCGATATCCAACAAAAGTGTTAGAGTTAGAGAGGACGTTGATGAGATTCGCTGGAGAGGATGTGAATTTGGGGGAACTCTAAAGAGACGCCCATCGGGTTTCACTCACTGTTGCTTGGAAGACTGGTGGACTGTGTTGTGCCAGTCGAGCTCTGGGAGCACAACGCGGGGAGACGAGAAGCTGAAGAGGGCCGTGTGATCTTCAAACCGCCTTGGCCTGTGGACGATATCGCAGAGCTGTTGCCGACCCAAAACGTTTGGGCAGCGGTGTACTGTTTTTGATAGATCAAGTACGCTAGCTCTGGTAAGATATCGGACGAGTGTGCTTGTATCGCCGTGACAGAAAGCAGAGTCTCTCCAAGGGCGGCACAGGCCTTGCTGGCGCTGGACAGGCTCAGGGGCTCGTCGAGTAGCAGGGCGCCGATGTGGTTGCTGTCATCGGCATAATTTAGATTATTCTGAAACTATTCGAAAAGGGATAATCAGGCTGTTGAAGACTGTGGCACGTTGGGACACTTACGAGCAAAGTGATGGGGGATCCCAGGATGGAGGTAGAAGGAGTAGCAGCGATTGCAGCCGGAGCAAGCAATACAACGAGGAGATATGTGCTACGCATTCTGATATTATCTAGTTCGGAGAGCATGGAGTGATGTGCATATATACCCACACCGATAGCCTAGCCCAGCACTTGCGCCGCTGACCCCGACAAAAAACCTCCATGAATCCGCAGGGCCCGAAAGTGCGCAGGGTCTATATATGGTTATGTTATCCTGCCGACGCAGTTTGAGCGGTTGATGCCTATTCTATCGGAGGATTATCGCGTCTTGTGGGGTGTTTGCTTCCCAGTTCTTAGCGAAATTCGGAAATCACCCAAGCAACTTGGCGGTGCTGAAGGCAGCTTATTATTCTAATATAGGATAGTCGGATCGAATCTATTAGCTCAAAGAGACGCAATACGCGCTGACTTTGGTGGGTAAGGATAATCCGTAATATTTCGCTGTCAACTTTAACAGGGTTCTTCGGGCATTGTCGCCGACCCCCTCAAAGGGTGCTGATTTTGAATTTGGGCACGGATAACTTGTAGTCATCTTCCTCGGACTAGGAAGTCTCGACCGCCTCTATATCTCTATTTCTAATATCTCCAGGCGCATCCAAGGCATGTCCCACCTGCAAAGAAGCAAAGGATGAGCGTTGTGCCTTCCGTTTTGTTTGTTCGATCAGAACATCTGGACATATCAGCTACTTCAATCGCTCACATCACTCATTTTTGGCCCAGGTGAGCCAGTACTACGACCATTTTATAAGCTTAATCAATCATCTGGGACTTATATCGTTGGGCAGGGCTATCTTCGTAGGCTTTAAAGGGTCAGAGGATCACGATTCATGGTAGGCTTTGGCTACAGCTCGAAATGTGTTTGCGCATCACAAACCTACCTATGCTTCCCACTGCACGAAGGCCAGTCAGAAGACATATTCTTAGGCATTGCCTCGACTATCTTCAAAAACCGAGAGATTGACTTTGGCCAGGATTGGAACGACTCCCCGAAAATCAACTCTCCACTCTGACCGTATACCTAAGGGTCCCGGCATTCGATCGAGACCAAACCTTTCTTGAGCCAATAATATGATAGCATGGGTTTTCCGGCAGACAAAATACACCACCGACAGATCCAGAATCCGCACGGTCTCTCCCACTCCCCTCAGTTGCGGCATGTGCGCCTCAACCTTTCTGGGCCAACTGCACAGATACCTCATTAAATGGGCTCTAGGTCCCCGAAGCCAGCATGGAGAGGTGAGCCACGACTTGGAGCGCTCCCGGGACCTTCCGGATAACTTCGACGGTGCTCCCGAGATTGGAGAGGCACTATGCAATGAGGCAACCTGCCTGTTCCCAAGCCTGTTCCCCTCGCCATGCCCACACAAACCCTATGTCACTATATTGACCCAAATTGACCAATCCTACCTCCAGATCCTTTCCGCCGTTGTAGTCCAATCTCACATATCTGTATCCACTTTCAGAAACTACCTCTGTCTTCGCCTTCCCTCGCACACAGACCAAGGCTGCTCTGTCAACTTCACTAAACTCAGGATCAGTGGCGTTGAAGACATGTCGTCAGCGACCCCGTCCGAACCATCACGGTTCACAGTCACATTCGCCGGCCCAGATCATGGCGAGCATGGCGGATTCTGGTCAGAATACGACAAACTAGCCGGGGACTTTGACAACGAGATGATTGAAGCCCTCAACAGCAACCTTGACAGTCTTCTCATCTTCGTGAGTCACGCACAGTAGCTTCCAGCTTTCAATCCTGAACCCCTTCCCAGGCCGGTCTATTCTCTTCCGTCAACTCTAGCGCACTATTCTACTCCATCAACGGCCTCTCCGCAGGTACCACCGACCAAACCAACGCTCTCCTCCAAACCTTGATCATACAATCTGTACAAGTGGCAAAAGGCAACACCACTTTACCCAACACTGGCCCCTCATTGTTTGTTCCGCCAGGTCCTGCTATCTGGACGAACACATTCTTCGCTGCGAGCTTGGTAACAAGTCTACTTGCCGCGTTTGGGGCAGTCCTTGCCAAGCAGTGGCTGTTACATTACAAGCAGACGGGTCAGATCGGAGAGGTGGAGATTCAATGCCGAAAGCGGCAACAGAAGTACGCAGGCGCTCGCCGCTATAATCTTCGAACGGTTGTAGAGATTCTGCCCACTCTTCTTCAGTTCTCACTCCTCGCGTTCTTCATTGGACTCATTAATTGCTTCTGGTCTCTCCAAAGACTCATCGCAGCAGTGATCACAGTTTTGACTGGACTAGGCTTCCTCGCGTACACCATCTCTATCATCATCGCCGTACGGAATCTGGATTGCCCATTCCAGACCCACGTCACTCAAATAGTCCGGGGCCTGGTCGCATACTTCACAAAGCACCATATGGAATCTCCAGTCGAGACCAAGACCAAAACCAAACCGTATATCAGTCCGGATTCCGACCGAGATTCAGACTTAGGGCTGCCCTCCTTCCAAGCAGGTGTCGAGCAAGTCAATGGAGAGCCGGGGCGCCTGGCGGCTGTCATTAGAAGGGTTAGGCTAACCGTCAGTGGTGTGAAGGGGATGAAAGCTGCACGCGCTAGATACGTGCAGATCACTGAAGACAGAAGCGGAATCGGGCCTGGTATCCGGATGGCATTAAGGACGGTTGGCGACCTTCGGTCCGAAGATGAGCTTAGAGTTGGTACTCGAACAGTCAAGGAAGCCGAGTTGCACCGTGACTGTGTAGTGTGGACGTTGGAGGTGTCCGACAAGAAGAAGTCTCTACTGGAGGCCGCCCGAAGCATCCCTTCATTCAGGACCGTTGAAGCCTGTCACGCCATGCTTCATCATCCACTCACCTCCGCCTCCACCGCGGCAACGGCAACCAATGCCTCCACAGCCACAGTCACGACTACCAAAGCCTTCAATCGACTAATAGGGCAGCTACACGCGTCGCTGCTCGATGCCAAAGCAGGCAGGCATACCAAAAGCGGGCCTTGGACGGACGCTGTCCTCTTCGGAAGGGCTTTGATCCATATTTTTCTTCCTTTAGACTACAGCGCCGCGGAGAGATCTAATACGTGGACTGCGCTATCAAAGTCTTGGCCTAGCGAAAGGCTGTCCCACTTCCCCGAATTTGCAGAGCTTTCTTTGATAGCGCTCTCTATTCTGCCAACGCTGTCGATGGACAACCCTGAACATGATCTCTCTAAGATTCCCTCCCGATCCATTCCTCTCTACATAGGTTGCCTTGTAACATCAGCCACGCTCTCACAAGCGCGTACAGCCGTTGTGCGCAGCCTCATAGCTGCCTGTCTCAAGGCCGAAGAAGTTCCAATAGAACATGTCCTTGTATGCGCTTGGGCGTTGAAGGTCCTCGCTGGGCGTCCGGCAGGTGGTAGAGCACCAGGGGGGACCCCTTGCAACGGTTTCTGGGGTGCCTACAGGAGGTAATCCTTCTTCCTCTTATTACTACAAGGCGCTGCGACTTACCTCATTCATCTCAAATTAGTGATGTTGATGTCGCTTCGTACATAAATTCAACAATCAACGTCCTCAACCTCAATTCAATCAACGAATGTGATTGCGCCTTTCTGAGAGTTGTATCTACGCTTCTGGCACAAGTTACCAAGCCCTCCACCCAGTACAGCTCTTTCAAACGGCGCGACTCCAAGGTCGATCTTCTTTTAGCTGTCAAACCTATCGTTCAAGCAGAAGAACCCTCGAGTCTGCGCACCGAGGCTGTCCGAATAATGGCCGTACTTGCAAGACGTCCTGAACTACATTTTTGCGGGACAGGCGAGTTCCGTACAGTAGCGGACACGATCTTCGCGCAGATCTGCGGCAACACCGATGCAGACCTGGTCACTTCCCCTGCTGTCGACTTTCTCACAGCGACAAGCGACTTCGCCCTTCGCCCCGAACTTGATAGCATGGAGTCACAATCATTCCGTCCGTCAACATCAGCGTGGCTACGGTCCATCGTATATCTAGCTACGAAGGGCGCACAAAAAGAGCCTATACGCGAGAAAAAGGGTGACGGAACGCTGCGCCCATCGTTCGCGCTGGTAGCATTGCAGTGGGCCATAGAATGTCCTGAAATGACTAAATTCTGGGAAGCGGAGACTATCTGTCAAGTTCTCTCATGCTACGGGACGCTCTTTTCGTCAGATGCCGTCGAGAGCAGTCGCACTGTGGGCGATTTAATGTTGCCACTCCTAGAAACACCGATGTGTCGGGCGTTGACCATCAACCGCGGCCTTCTTCACAAGTACCCACAGGCATTAAACGCGCTCCTGGATTGGATGAAAGCTCAGATCGAGGATCTTTGGATCAGGGGGCTCGTGGTTGTTCATCATTGGAAGGAGGAGTGGCTGGAGCATGACGAAGAAGAAGTCCATACACTGTTCCAAAGCGCCGGGCTCGCTGAAGCCGTGATCGCACCATGGAGGCAGGGGACATCCACGAAACTAGACGTCTACAATGAGCGAAATGGGATCCTAGCGATCCTAGCGCCAAAATCATCTTGGAGAGACGGGCTTGTGGAGGCATTCACCCAGGTTGTGATAAAGGATAGAGGGTGGGGTGGTTGGAGACAAGCGTATAAGTCGATGGAGCGGTACATGATCTGGCGCATGGCGGTCGTCATCCAAAAGCAGCCACAACCGCATCCAGAGTTGAGTCCGATGTATTTCGTCGTCCATTTGATGGGGATGGGGGATGAAAAACCGGAGGGAGAAATCATAAAGGATCGTGGGTGGTTCCGTGCCTACCCACAAATAGCCGGACTACTCTCCTTCGCGCTTCAAGAGCCGCAACCGACCCGGGATGCTGCTCTTGAGACCATCCAACGCAAGTCAGCCTTCTGGTTTGGACACGAAGAAGCGGATCTTCATCAGATCTTCATCGACCAGGGTATGGTACAGGCGTTGGTCCGATCCCTATACATTGAATCTCATATCGAGGAGGATAGTCGTAGGCGGGATGTGATTCTCCGCACGTTGTTTCGCTCAAAAACCTGGGTTGATTCGTTCTATCAATCAGTGATCCTCGAGGAAAACGGCGCTGTAGGAGCACGCGGAAGTGCGGAAATAGAGCGACTTGATATCGGCCTACGAGCACGAGCTGTGCTAGACCTGCAAAGGCTGCTGGTGGGGAGTACTGGTCAAGAAGCTGGTGTGACACCGTCCTGGGTGTCAGATGAAGCGCTACGCATCGTGATCGACTACGTAGAGCGACGTAAATGGGATCTGAAGGAGATCGAGCGTTCTGCATGCTGGAGCTACGCCATAGCGGTGATGGAGGCTCGGGGACTCGAATTTTCTCCTTCGCTGAAGCAGGGCCCAGGTGGCGGCTCTGACTCTGGTAGAACGGAGCCCATCAAAATCACATTCCGGTGCGAAAGAGGCTGCTGTAGATGGACGGTGGGCAAGCCCGGCGCTACGTCATTGGCTAGTCTAGGCCTCTCACCAGCCCCTCAAGTCGATCGAAAATGTACGAGGAGGATTGTATTGGACTGATGAATCTGAGCGAGTTTCTCGTAACGTCTAAACTCTTGTAACATGAACTCCCCTATTCACCGTTATGCTTCATTCTCAATGTCTTTTGTTTGTTTATCCTCGGTCTCTGTGCTTCTGATATCTGACTTGTAGCAGGAATTCCCGTATTTGAGTTAGCGAACTCAGTTTGACTTGCATTAGTAAGCGATCTTCAGAAGTTGAAGAAGACTTTGAAGGAGATAGAAGCTGCGGGTGCCAAAAGCCAGTCGCTGGGGTCTCTTGCGGTCATCAAATCCAGAGAAAGCTATAGGAAGAAGCTTGGCTTTAGCTGATGGACGGAGTGATTCATTATTATCTTGAGTAAACATTCCGCTGGTATGCATGGAAGCTATGTGGAGCAATGGGATTATATTTCTACCCCAATATATGAAAGGATATAGCGGAACGGGTTGTGGGTTCAAAGGAGAAGTATCTATAACACTCATCGAGCGCCACCTATAGTCATAAGTTTCTGTCACTTCTGTCACGGACTCCTACGCGCTGCTTTTCATTGGTTCTCCAATCACTAGTCGTGGCGCATTGCTTTCCACAACAAACCCTAAACTCCTGGCAAGGGCCACCCGCTCCCCCATCATTGTAATAAGCGGTAGCCTCATGTTCATTATCTGCACGCTCGATCGCCGTCCAATCGGCAGCTTGTCATCGTTCGCCCTCTCGTTGGACGCTTCGTGGGGTCTAACGACCTGGCAGACACACGTCAACCCCGGGAGCATGATGCTGATCACCTTCAGCTCCGGTACACCCTCCAAGATATTGAAGGAGAGAATTCTCGTACACGCGAGGCCGGTGACGCCAATGCTGAATTCTGTGACGGACGTTGATACAGTATGTTGTAAAACGGCCAATGCGGTGGCTTCACTACAACCGCTCAACTCGATCTCCTTCAAGCTATGCGATTCGAGATTCTGTATCCGTCCGTCCATGTCAAGAAGCTCCCCCAACTGAAGCCGTCGAAGCTCGAGCCTTTGCAATGCATCGCATGAAGCGATGAACTCTGTGCAGCCTTTCCACGTCCCTGGTCCGCTCGGCATGTCGAGGGTGAGATGACGGAGCTTGGTGCAATGGGTGAAGAACATTGGGATGCCGGATATCGCTAATGTGCGTAATCTCGGGGTTGAAACGAATGGAATGGTGGTACATTGATTGGTATCGCTGAGGACGACGGCCTCTAGGTTCGGGAGGGATGATGGGAGGATAGTTTTGAGAAGTCTTTCAGGGACAGTTCCACCATGGGTGAACAACGACCGCCATTGGTCCTTTCGGTCTGCGAGTGCGGACATCGCTGAGAGGAAGTCCGGGCGAGACATACAACGATGATCGAGTTGAATGATCACATGCAACGCGCACCCTCTTGCTCTCTGTATCCGTGCCTCCGTCCAGGCCCAGGGAACCCCAGTCCTTACGTGAATGACAGACCATAGTAATGACGACCCGTGGGCGATGTTGGACCAGTATTTACAAACTCGGATCAAGCTCAGCACCGTTCGCTGATGTTGAGTCGCGTGAGTGAGATAAGAGGAATTATAAAGGTCGCAGTGATAGTGAGGTAGTGCGAGAGCGAATATCTCTGTGAACGTTTCTGTGGGTAGCTTCTCCATTTAGAGGATGTAGCGGGACTTAGGTAGTCGGAATCTCTTCGTGTGATTCTTGATCATGGAAGCATAAACAATTGCCTCAGCTTCGAGTATTAGAGATCAGAGTTCGAGGACATGCCTTGCTACTTAGTCCGTCAAGTTGGGTAGACGGGCCGGAGCAGATGTAGTCGTGTTCGCGGTTGTTATGAGTGGGGGCACAGCTGGTCAAGACGAAAAAGAGAACTCCTGGAGGTTTTGGAATCATGAGTCGAATTGGTATATATGGGCGGGAATACTGCAGGGCCGCTCAACAGCGCTGGTGTGAATTGAGCCTGCATGCCGACAAGCGTCCCCTGAGGCAGCTCAATCACAGTCTTGGCGCCTTTTCGAAGACTGTCGGCTGTTTTAGGCGAAGCGCTCCTCCCACGTGTTTGCGCTTCTCCTCTTCGCGGGGTGCTCAATGTTTTCACAGCCAAAGATTACAGGATGGAAAAGATGAAAGTCATTCCTTACTTGGTATCGTCGCTTAACGTGATTCCCATGCCTTAGACCGTGGCTTCCCCAGTTCGAAGAGGGGACTGTTCGTGGGGCTGGCCAATGGAAGTGATTCACCGTCTTCTGCTGTGTCTCCGTTCACTTGCCACGATCGCCATTTCGCGGGTTGCTCGGGACGGGGTATAGAGTCAACCAAGTCCTGGGCTACAAATCGAAGATCAAGGTCCACCAAAGATGAGAACGACAGGCACGGCGACCGTCACGACCGAGAATTTCACCGTGGTTACCAATGGAAATTTCAGCGTCAACCCCTCAGCTCCCGAAAGCCTCACTTGGCCGCTGGTGCTCCATCCCGGCTCTGGCGCTTGTTCCGTACCCATAGTTGGATTCGACGGGGAGCTCAATCTCAGCCCGTCGGCTGGTGAATCCTGTGTATGATACACGCGGCTCGGACATTCATAACCACTCCCTAATCATTCAATCCTCTATATTTATGAAGAAATCTTTGTCCACAGATGAAGGATGGGTGCTTTATCCCCGGTTGAAATGTCTTACCCCTGAATTGAAGGGTCTTTCCAACGTGCCTGTCGAATCATGATTATGAAATCCCTCTCACTCCTCTTCCTCCTATCCATGACCGTCTGATCTCGCCTTCGCACAGTCTATTATCGCATTGTATACCATCCCCTGTCTATCTTTTCTCCACCGAACACCGAAGCCTTTGTACCGGCGATTATTGTAATCATGGACAAGAAAACTTCGACCGAACCAACACGGTACACTGTGGCCTTCTCGGGTCCGGATCCTGGCGAGCTGGCAGGATTCTGGGCCGAGTATGATAAATTGGCAGATGCCTACGATAAGGATCTGTTGAAATCACTCAATAACAACCTCGACAGCCTTTTGATCTTTGTGAGTTTCTCTCTCACACCTCTCAGTTGGGGCGCCTTTATCAAACCTGAATCTCCATCTATGAAAGGCGGGTCTCTTCTCTTCCGTCAACTCTAGCGCCCTTTTCTACTCTCTCAGCAATCTCTCCGCGGACCCCGCCGACACAACCAATGCGCTCCTCCTCCTCCTGATTAGGCAATCCACCAACGACACCAATGCCATCTTGCAGCACCTTCCAGGCGGTGTACCCGCACCGATTGTCAGTGCTCCATCATACGCACCTCCAAACAACGCCGTCCAAAACAACGGCTTCTTTGCGGCCAGCTTGGTCACAAGTCTACTGGCCGCGTTTGGAGCAGTGTTGGCGAAACAGTGGCTGCTACACTATGCGCAGGCAGGACAGGTCGGTGCGTTGGAGAATCAGTGCCGAAGGCGGCAGAAGAAATTCTCTGGCGCTCGGCGGTGGCATCTTCGCACCGTGGTGGAACTCCTACCCACCCTCCTCCAACTGTCGCTCCTCGAGTTCTTCATCGGACTGATCGACTTCTTCTGGTCGCTTGATAAGGTTCTCGCCTACTTGGTCTTGGTTTTGACAGGATTGGGCTTCCTGGCCTACGCCTTCACCGTCGTTGTAGCCACCAAATATCCGGATGCACCATTCCAAAGTCACGTCATCGAACTAATCCGGCGGACGCCAGAATACGCCAATCTGATCGTCCAGCGCACACCCTACTACGCCACCCGGTTCGTCCAGTGCACCTCACCATCCATCAAGGCCCTATTGCCAAGCATCTTCATCTACATTGT
>WSTV01000258.1:28077-40094 GCA_019632285.1 Tulasnella sp. 332 | reverse complement strand
GGTCGAGACTCAGCTGGGCAATTGAATCAATTGGAGGTTTAGTTGAAGTCACCGAATGCATAGTGGATCACGTCCCCGAAAGCTTCAATCAGACCAATGTCAATGGCATATTCAATTTATGCATTTCACGCCAGGTGCTAGCCGAAACACATAACTCAAATAGTCTCAGGCCATCTCAATACAACCTTGAATGACGGAGGCGAAGGTGCATGCTTCCCCGACTACGCTTCTTGACCTTCCGCTTCGTAGCAGCACCAGTAAGGGCAATCCGTGTGTCGCGGTCGTTGGTGGTCGTGCAGGCGATACTCTGAAATGATGGAGAACAAAATCACAGTTAGGAGACCGGAGACCGTGATTTAGAAAGTCTGAAGATAGATCTAGAGAGGCTTACAGTCCCGGATTCGTTGATGTTGGGTAAAGCAGCGCAAATGAGATTGGCAGGGCACTTTGTCGCTACCCACGTGCCCCAGACGCACTGTCCGAAAGCGTCCCCGATACAACCGATATCATAGTCTTTGCGTGCAAGTGAGAGGTAGTAAGTGAGAGTTTAATTCGTCGATGATGTGGATGATTGGAGCACAATAAACTCACTCGTGCAGCTAGAGCCGGCAAGGCGAGTGGAGAATTGTTGATTCAAAGATATCGCGTCTCGGCCATTTTCTACAAATCAGGGTGTAATTGGGATGCAGCCCTTTTTGGAAGCGTTGGAGGTTCTAGAGACATGTACTCACGAAGCTCGATAGAGACAACAGTGGTTGACACGGCAGTGGTGGGAACTGAATCGTCGATGACTGCAGTGGTAGAGGTCGTGGACAAAGATGTAGAGGTGGCCTTGGTCCTGGTCTTGTGCTTGTAGGTGGTCGCTATTGTCACGCCAGTGGAAGCAGAGGCGGGCGCGGTTATGGACATGGTCGTTGACGTCGAGGATGGTACAGGGGTAGTAGTAGTCGCCGATGAGGAAGCACTAAGAGGGGTTGAAGTTGTATCAGTCGTCGACAAGGAGGACGGTTCGGTGTCGTTATCATCGCCAGTGTCCTCTTGAAGTGCGATCGCGGGTCCCGGATCAACGTAGTTCAGATTTTCAGCATTAGTGTATACCTATCGTTTAAAACAAGTCAGCATAATCATCTAGGGAGATTGATGAGAGGATTTGGCTTGCGTCGATAAGAATTCCAGGATCGGTTGCAGAGTAGCCGCCAGGGAACCTCGCAGTAACGTCCGGGATGGTCCCAGAGCCGCACTCAACCGTGACCTGGATACATTGAGGAAAGAACTCGGCGCCGCCGACATTCATGGCATTGTCTGAACGAGAGGAAGAGGAGTCAAAACAAGAAGCTAGTGCTAATTGATCCCAAGAGATTTCGACTGACGCAATGCGATGATCTCGTGTCTCATGATGAAGTCACCGTTTGGCACATCCTCAGGTAACGTGAACGTGAAGGGTAATCCAAGGTATACCGTCTGACTTTGCACCCATGTCTTGGTTCCGGGCTCAAAGTCGGCCTCGTGAATCTTAAAGAAGTCGATGGTGGCAGGATCGGTCGTCGCGCAATCCCCATTGCACGCGCCAAGGTACGTGATAATCGGACCCATATTGTGAGGCCACTGTAAACGGAGAGGCCGCACGTCAATGTCGAGCGCATGACTTGTTGGGTAAAGGTGCACCCACTTGTGCCCAACTGATTGTGACGTTTGATCCAGCTGTGACGGGGACGGTCATGGTTGCCGGTTGAGCCCCTCCTCCACATGACATAGCCGAGCCAGTGATATTGCCGTAGTCAGGAGAAGCCGGGCTGTTCGAAGAGACTTGCCAAATTGGACTGGGACTTGCGGTTTCGTAAGGATCGTTGCCTTGGTATACAACACCATCCAGGGTGATATCTTGAAGCAATAACTTCAAAAAAGAGAAGGATCACGAAACGTCGAAGGGAATAATTGGCTTACTATGGACCCATCCATGAGCGGAGACAAGCCGCAGTGTGGAAGCGATAAGGGTGAGAGTGTTAAAGAGTGTATGAGTGGTTGCGAACATCACAGATGTCGTCCAAATAGATAAAACAGTTGCAGAAAATCGAAGGAAGTGAGAGGGGAGAAGGGGAGAATGTTGAAACGAGACGGCTTATGAGAGGTGTTGTGGCAAGTAGAAACTCGTGAAGCTTAATTTGAACTGGCGTCAGGTAGGCGGGCCCTATCTGACATAAATCGTCGTACGAATCTGATATGGCGCGTCTATGCCATGCATATAATGATACAGACCGTAGACATAGATGTTCGGCAAGTATGAGGTCGGTCTCAGCCTTCGGTATCGGTTTGGCGCCATGAGATTGGCATGTTTCCTCCAAACGGCAACGTCTTCCTAAAATTGGGCTCGTGGTCTAGCAGGATGGTAGAATTTGCGCTACTGAGAGCTCCGGAACGGTTGCAACACGTACTTTGCTTCTGCACCTAATGCACTTTATACGTAGCACTAATGCGGTTCAGAGACGTCGGATTTTGGTGGTCCAGATCCGAACGTTCATCATGCCACAAAAGGCGAATCTCAACTTCTCCCCGCAATATAAGAAAACAAGGCAGCATATTTCCACAGAGTTTTCGGTATGTTTCTTCATAGGCAGAATAGAGTTGAGCTGGCGGACATCATTTGTCCCTGTGGCTGTGCCGCCCCTAGAAAATCAGTTCCTCCCATCGACACTTTACCCAGCACAGCATGAGTGTACATATACCTGCGAGCGACGTCGCGACACCCTATGAGGATGATGACGATCATTCCCAAGGATCCGGACAGTCCGAAGAAGACAATAAGGAACTCGAGAATTTCGATGACTGGGTCGATGAGGACGAGCACAAGACTAAGTCACTTTTCGACGACCACATTCTGGACTCGCCAACGGGTTGTATAAAGTATGATCGCGAGAATCACGGATTCGATCTGCTTGAGGTTTCAACCACGTTAGGTGAGTGCAAGTACATTACTCTCACCAGCTTTTCTGCAGAAGCCTAACCTGGTTCACATGGATAAATGAGGGCTCGACTTTCTTCAGAGAATTAGACTGATTAACTACATCCGAGATAAGGTCAAATCTAAATGCTTCAGTGCCCAGGCACAAACATCTCGGAGCCTTCACATGCTAACGAGCTATCCGGCAGAAACCTTCATCGTCGGCGCTGGAAAATCTCGACTCTAGCAGCAAGATCTTCTCGGACGACGCGTATTTGAAACCGTCTATTGAGGATGACCCCCTTCTTCGTGAGGCAGCTATCCTCTACCCCGAAAACATAGAGTATGATGCTGATGCACTGGAGGGTCCTGTTGCCTTTTGAAACAGAGCTCGAAAGCGCTGATTGGTCTGACTCAGACTCCGAAGAGAAGCCCAAATCTGGTTCAAGCACATCACTGCTGTCCCAAGTCGATGCCCTGAGGAAGATCAAAAAGCTGGAAGCACAACTGTCTCAGGCACATGACGACCTCCGGTCCTTTAGATCTACCGTCAAGGAGCGATTCGACTTGCTACAGGTCGCAGGTATTGGCTTCGGCTCCGCCCCGCGGAGAGTGCCTGAGCCAAGGGACGACGATACACATTACTTTGACAGTTATTCGTATAACGGTAATGCTACGCAACTCTCGCTTTGTGTTCGAGGTGATTCTGATGTTTATGGACCTACCATAGATATACATGCCGTGATGATTCAAGACACCGTCCGAACGTCTTCTTATGCTCGATTTGTCATGAGTAACCCTGCGATCTTTCGAGATGCGGTAGTGATGGATGTTGGTTGCGGTCAGTAGCATTGCGGTATAGAAGATATGTAGTTGATACTAAAATATTGTTCTAGGGACTGGCATCCTGTCGTTATTTGCCGCCAGAGCTGGGGCACGCCGTGTTTTTGCTGTAGATGCTAGTAACGTTGTTGAGAAGGCAAGGCAGAACGTCAAAGAGAATAACTTCGAGAACATGATTACGTGGGACAAATTATCGTCCGGAGCTTAACCGTCTGAAGCTTGATCGGCTGATAAACTCGGATCTTCATAGCGTCATTAGGGCCAAGGTTGAAGACTTGGACGGTCTTCCAGACGGCGTACCGTACGTGGACGTCATTATATCGGAATGGATGGGGTACTGCTGCATCTACGAATCGATGTTGGATTCGGTGCTAATTGCGAGAGATAAGTTCCTCCGGAAGGATGGAACGGTTGTAGCTGGAGAGGATGAAAGCGATGAGGGCGAGACGAAAGGACAGGGGCTGATGGTGCCTAGTCAGTGTAGGATGGAAATGGGGCTGGGAGACGTCAAGGACATCCTTCGCGAGAGGATTACCTTTTGGGACGACGTTTACGGTGAGTTTCTAACTTCGTAATAGCTATTGCATGCGACCTTAACTCACTATTCTGCTGACGAGAATAGGCTTTCGCATGACGGCGATGGCGAATGAAGTATATGACGAATGCGTGATGGACGTCGTCGGTCCTGAGACCTTACTAGGAGACGCCATGACCATTAAAGTGAGCAATACACGCATTCTTGGTCTATCAACCTAACATCATATTTGATTGACAATAGGATCTCCCCCTGCAACATATCACGATCAGGTCACTTGACTTTCGGTCCCCTTTCAGGCTTACCACCACACGCTCTGGCGAGCTAAACGCTTTCATCGTCTACTTTGACACCTTCTTCACCGCGGACGGGAAAGACCTTCCCCCGAACGCTCAAGTGTCAATATACAATGCCGACTTTGCTCCAGGTCAGGTGATCAGGATTGGCGAAAGGCGAGCTAGCGAGTCTGGAGATGAGAAGAGGAAGAGCGTTGATGCTGCTCTGAAGAGGCGGAAGAGCAGCATGGACATTCTCGCAAGCACGGGCGGGCAAACCATGGACACTATCGCAGAGCAGAAACAATTCTCCGCTTCCCCGAAATCTGTGGAGGCACCCCTGCCTCCCCCAGCACCCCCAGCACCTCCGGCACCCACCGCAGCGTCTGTCTCCCCAGCAGTGTCAACTTCGTCACTTGGCCCGACCTCTATACTATCCAAACGACCAACCCTTAGCCAAGGAGGAACCCCCAGACGAGCGAGCACAGGAGCCGGACTACCTAAGCCGATCTCGTTCTCCACGGGACCAAAGAGCATGCCAACACACTGGAAGCAAGGCCTATTTCTCCTTCGGTCCCCGATCCGAGTTCGAAAGGGTGCGTACGCTTTGCATTCCCATCGCTGGTTGGTAGAACTAATAGGGAAAATGAAAATGGCGACACAGGGACAACCGTGACAGGCTCCTTCCACTGCAGGAAGAGCGAGTCTAACTCTCGAGAGCTAGACGTAGAGATACATTACTTGGTGGAAGATCCGCCACTGGGCGCCGGCGCCCCCATCCCAACATCTGCTTCACCAAGGGAAGCCGTTGTTCAGATGTTCAAAGTGCGATGAGGTAAACGTTCCTAGCTTCTATCGTTTTGAAGAGGAGAGTCGAAGAACGGACACACTCGATACCAATGGAACGATAATTTCAATGGCTGTTTATGTTATGTGTGGTCAGCGTTGAAGTTGGACTACGGCAAGCAACTGTTCGAGGATTGACCAATACCGGACCCGATCATCAGAAGGCTAGGAAGGCAAAGCTCGCCACTAGACTGGTACAATAGAGCCGCCATCTAAACCTCAAAAGCGCGGACGTAAAGCAAAAGACATGTGTCCAGCGTAATTCTTGTCCTGCTGTTCATATACGTTACAAGCTAGACCATGAAGCCATGCGCCCAACGATGGCCAATATGTTGTGTAGGTCGTCCAGGAAAGTTTCGCGCCGAGGACGAGTCACACTGAAATAATCATCAAGACCTTGGTGGTGGCGTTTGCGCGAAGCGGTAATGGGTGTGTATCCAGGATGAAACTGAGATGGCAGCTGATGCTTTAATATCCTTTGACTAGAGCTTTCCTTTTACAGCCTAGCCGAATTCGACTGAGCATGAAACATCCGACTGCGTGACTGACTGCGCGTTGGTACGTTTGCTCGGCGACATTTCAGGTGCCGATTGAGCATGAAGCAGTGACAACGACCCGTTGGTTCCAAATTCTGTGTGTACAACGAACATCAATGCCTACTGAGGCACCAGGCCTTCTGGAATGGTATCTCCGCCGCCCTTGCCTTCTATAATGAGACCCTTCAGGACGCCATACGCGCGATCGACTGAGTCATTCACAACGACGTGCTCGTAGACGCCAGTCTGATGGTGAGAGAAGAAGAGGTTAAGCCGTATTAATCTAAAGTGCAAGTCATGAAAACCATTCCTCACCTGAGCGTATTCGATCTCTCGCAGGGCGATGTTGAGCCTTCCTTGCATCGACTCCTCCGTTTCTGTCCCCCGCCCTCCCAAACGCGTCTTCAAATCTGCAAGCGACGGAGGCGCGATGAAGATTGTGATCGGCTTTAGTTGAGGATGGTTCTTGAGTTGTTTGACACCCTGTTTATAGATTCAAGGATCAACCTTCCACTTTCCTGATGCCGAACTTTATAGACTACCTCTGAGTCAATGTCCAACAAACACTTTGCCTCTGGCTCTTTAAGGCATTCTTCCACAGCCTTGACAGATGTTCCATAGCTTTCGGATACAATGGCGATTAGCTACCGCTTCAGAATGCCTACTTCATACTCACCAGTTGCCATTGTACTCCGTATGCTCAATGAATCCTCCGCGATCAAGGAGGTCCATGAACTCCTGTCGTGTTACGAAATAGTATGCCTTGCCATCAACCTCTCCGGCTCGTGGTGATCGAGTGGTATCTGGATTTGGATCCCGCGTCAGATGTAAAGTTATCGAGTCATACTCGTAGACAAACGTACGTGACACCGAAAACTGAAACACGCCAGGATACTCAGCGAACAGCTTTTTTATGAGAGTGGATTTTCCAACTCCCGAGGGACCAGAGAGCACCACAAGACGCGACATGCGATTGCTGTTGGAGGATGAATGTGAGGTTGAGCGGCCCAGGAATGGTTGCGCGCCGGAGTTGAGACGGAGTCTGCCTGGCGACAAGGAAGAGTCGAGGACGCGCTCAGTTGTCATGCAATGTTTACTTTCCGTCGTACTGCTTTTTCTAAGAGACACATTGACTCACTGTCGAGGTCTGAGTCGGCCAAGGGTAATGGTTGGTACGAATGCACGAGGCTGAGCCAAAAAGGGCCGGTTGGCACAGTGCCGCGTTCAGTCAGATTTGCAATGGAGCTTTAAGTGGGTGAGTTTGGTAAGCGCCCACTCACAGAACCTCTCCGCGTGAGTGTCAGCATGGGTGTATGTACACAAAGGTCGCTATTCCTCCAGAGGCGCGCGTTCAGGTGATTATCTTTCTGTTTTTTGAACTCGGGCCTGATTAGACGGATCTAAACTCCGCTATCAAGATCTTCGATTGTGGCGGATCCGACCGAAGGCTCCATTCTTTCCCTTCTACAACACCTTTCCTGAAGTCTCGGTAGGTGTCAAAAGATCATTCATATCACCTCCCGACCACGACAGAAAGGCTTACTTCTCATAATGGGTTTTGATCAGAACAACCTCTAGCTTATGGCGACTTGTAAATTCACCGATCAGCTGACATCGTCCCTCGCCGCTGTATCGCCTGGTGGTGAAGGTCTATCAGTGTCACACGACCATGGAGGATTTTTCCATGCTCACGATCATCCCGGCGGAGGGCTTGGGCACTCGCATGACGGCCCAGAAAATGGCAATGGCTCAGGGGCATGGACACCGTTAGATCACGGACATACGCACGAACATTTAGAGCATGCTGGCGAGTATCAACTCAAGGGTACCCCCAAAAGGTCCAATACTCAGCTTGTCATATTTAAAAGCAGGCAAGTTTGCGGAGAGAGACATAGTACGCACCACGTCGTCGATGCCGTCATTGGCCAAGCTTTGTTCATTCCAAGGTGCTTTTTAGCCCGATTACTCGGGACGCAATTGGACAGAGCGGGGCTTCACCATTGGGATTGGCGGGTTAGTTCTGTATTGGATGCTCCAGCTCTCCATTAACCGCTCGTACCTTGGTGACAGTCCGGTTGGAAGCGGGAAGACCGCCCTCACATTGGCTCTCTGCCAAGCTCTACGGGATGACTATAACATAGGCTAGTGTGCCCCCAAATTCCTTATCCTACATGATGCAAATGTCATTTCAGGGGTGGTAACAAACGACATCTTCACCCGTGAGGACCAAGAGTTCCTCATCAAGAACGGTGCCCTGCCGGCTGAGCGCATCGTTGCCATCGAGACCGGTGGATGTCCACACGCAGCCATTCGAGAAGATATCTCCGCCAACATGGGTGCCCTCGAAGGTCTCCAGGCCAAGTTCGGCTGCGAGCTCCTTCTGGTCGAGAGCGGGGGTGATAACCTTGCGGCTAACTATTCGAGGGAACTGGCTGATTACATCATATATGTGGTATGTGCTGGGTATTATCTGAGTAGAGCCTTGGGTACTAAGAGCTGGCCTCATAGATCGATGTATCGGGAGGAGATAAGATACCGCGGAAAGGCGGACCCGGTATCTCACAGTCAGACCTTCTCGTCATAAACAAGGTTGGATCCTTGTTCATGAAGCAGCCTGGGGAGTTACTGAGCCTAATTATTTACACTCACAGATTGACCTAGCACAGTATGTTGGAGCCTCTCTCGATGTTATGGCCCGCGACTCGGCCAAGATGCGTGACAATGGACCAACTGTATTTGCCTCCGTCAAACATGGCAAGGGTGTCGATCAGATCAAAGACCTCATTCTAGGAGCGCGGAGGGCTAGCGGCGCAGCAAACGACAAGGGAAAGACGACTGCCTAGGTTCTTGGTTTCGCCTTGGGTTTAATGATCAATAAAGAAATGTTCTTGTATTGGATAGCATACTAGCCTGCCTTTGGGCAGATGTGTTCGTGTTGAGTGTAGGATGTCTCGATGGCCTTTTCTGCTTTTCGCTTTCATCCTCGCTCGCTGGATCTCAACTTCCCAGGCGGCGGAGCCCATATTGGCGTGGGCCCGCTTCGCTTCCCTTGCCCTCAATACTTATTGGGTCATCCACACCAGAAGCGCCTCCCCCAGAGGGCCATTCTACCGCTTGGGATGATGGGAAGAGTGACGGAGGAGCGATGCGATCCAAGGCAGAGTTTCAATGCGAGTCGTCTGCACCACCAGTCTACTCAACTACTACAGCAAAGCGATGTCTGGATTAGGAGAGCTGTGCGTCATGGATAATCGTGGCATAGATAACAATGGTTACATAGCTTCCGTCCTCCAATCACTCCAAGGGATGAAGAACATGTCGTGGTTTGTCTCAATCCATTCGCGGCTCTCATCATCACTCCTCGTACGCCCTGTAGTTGACGCCGCCATGGAAGGAGCTTGAGCCAGCTGAACCTCGATTCTCTTCCCGGGCAGGATTGAGTGGTAAAGCAACGTCTGAACTGTCTCGAACCAGTCGGATGAGTTCTTCGAATGCACAGTATACACCGCGGTGATATACGAAAGGTTCGGTAGATCAATATGATGTGGTTCCGAAGATGTGTCGGTGAACCACACGAATTCGAGCTCGAGAGATGTGTATAGCGTCGTGAGCGCCGGAGCACGTAGGTGGGATAAAATCGCCAATACGGCCATGACATTGAAGGCGTTGAGGGTTAAATGCGTTAAGGAAGGCGCATGTAATGGGCCGACCATGTGTGCAGGGTCCACGAGCGTTCCGGCTACATGGTGGACTTCTAGGCTTTGTAACTTCTCTGCAGACCGCAAGCAATCTTGGAAGTCATTCCAATACGTAGTGCGGACGGCCGTGAGCCGGAGATGGCGGAGTTTGGTGCAGTGTGTGTACACTATGGGTCCCTGGACGACCAGCCTCTCAAGAGATGGGGTCTTGATACGGATGGTGGAATTGGAGCTATAAACGGAATTGAAGGCATTACTGGGAATGATGGAGACGATGCTTTTGACTGAAGGTAGAGTGGAAGGTAGGGATCCAAGAATCCGCCGCCCAAGCTTCGTTAACGCGAAGAGTTTGGCATCGGTCACTGTGATTTGCATGCTATGCCACTGGTCTATCCGATGCGATAATGCCTTGCGGTTAGACGATAGAGGTACGTGAAGATGCACGTGAAGAGGAGCGGATTTAGCGCGGGAGAGCCATCGCTCCAGCTTTGCTGGTGGTAGGCTTGTTGTGATCGTTGACCAGATACTCGGTGTAGAGATAAGAACGAAATACCACCGCTTACAGACGAGTAGAAGCGGCGGGATGCTCTGCGGACTAGTGGTTTCGATTCCCTGTTCGTACAGAATAGCTTGGCCCGGGGCGATATCGTATATTGCGAGGTGAAAGATATGACCGAGCAGTTCGGCGGCGAGGGTATTGATGGCCGGTTCGATCTCATCGTTGCTCAGCTGGCTCGATCGGCTTACTATGGAGAAAGTTGCATGAGCCCCGGAGCGCTTCCACTCTTCTCGTTATCAACACTCACATTCTACGGTTGTCATCCGCCTTAGAGTGCAAAGGGGATGAGAGATTTGGACGAAGCGGTATTTGGAAGAGAAAAATGAGCGGCAACCTGAAGAGCTCCTTGAGAATGACACAATGACTCTGACCTACGTCGAGCTATAGGCAGTACGAAGCGGCAAGACCGTGATCCTCGTTTCCACAAATCGGAATAGAAATGAGGATATTCGTCAACCACCGCGTGTGGCTGGAGAGCGCCAAGGATCTGGCGCGCGGGCGCTATATTACCGTATTTGACCCGTAACCAGTCTTATATCCGCGTCTCGCTAAGCTGTGACTAAGCTTGGAACCGATGACAGCGCGTACGTGATGGAAGGATCGCTGAAGCGGTCAGCGATGCGGGGTGTGATGTGCGATGGCGAAGGGAAGGAGGGCGCTGAACATTTGCGCACACAACGACTTGGCTCCGTCTGTTCGCTTAGCAAGACCACACTTCTAGCTAAGGAACGCAGGCTTATCGTAGCCGCTAGAAGTAGCACATCCCGACCAGGGAAGCCGGCTCACGCTAGCTCAAAGGCGGACGCGGAGATAGGACCGCGGGCCACGAGCAAAGGCGCGCCAGCTGTGTGAACGTTTCGGAGCCGTCGGAGCCGGTAAGAGACGTCATCTGACTCGTTTGATTAGATAACGTGAGATTTGTGGCTGTGCTGAGCAGAGGTATATATATATGTCACCACTCTATCCTGCACTTTCAACCAAAACCACAACCACCCAATATATTCCTTTCAAACACCAAGCACAGATGTATACCACATCTACGCGTCCTCGGAATGTGCTGTACAAGCCATCCCACACAACCCCTCTGTCCATCACAAGCCATACTGGCGATGCAGAGAAGCAGCCTGTCATCGTAGATGATGCTGTCGCTATACGCGATGCCCCCGAGCACAATATACAAATGAAATTTGCATATAAAAGCCAAATGGCCCAAGCTCGCTATGCTGCTACGACGAACGCTACGCGTATCGGTCGCAAGTGCGCGCAATATGCAAGCACAGAAGTCGCTCCATGCACTTCGGTCACGACCTCGTCGTCGACTTTGTTGATCCCCTCATCAGAGTCGACAGAACAAGCCGTTAATGATCAAATGCAAGATCAGGCTATCGTTCATAGAAGCACCGTCCGCGAACAAGGTAACACTAACCTGGACGTGGAAATGCAAACCAAAGAACATAATAAAGATCACGTTCGCGGTCAAGTTCATGGAATCCGCCCGAATGATTTCGGCGCTTTAAAGGCATTTCCCGCTTCTTCCTTCAGCAGCAAGACTGACTTCATATCTTTATACCGCAAAGGTCGTGGACAGGCGCACGTCGCAGTCAACCCTGGTTACAATGATGAGTCCTTGCCGTCTTCGCCACTTTCACGAAACAAGAAAAGTACTGAACGGGAGCATGCGCTCAGTTCACAGTCTTTACGCAGGAATACGCGTTTCCTGATGGCGAAGATGAAAGCTGAAGAGCAGCATGGCCTTGCAAGACGGCCACCAACGGGGATCGGACACC
>WSTV01000258.1:5232-27214 GCA_019632285.1 Tulasnella sp. 332 | reverse complement strand
CTTCCTGGCCTGGCCTGGCGGTGAAGTTCTAGGTTCGAAGACATTTTCTTAAAACAGACTATAAGGCTCCCATTCTTCCCCTTTCGCCCAAACCTCCAAACGGCTTCTTTTACCCATGCTGTTACCGTTTTTATGAATTGTCGTTGTGCAGAATCTTTTCTCTTTTTCTTGTGTCTCTCAATCTCCTCAAGTAACAAGATAATATGGAATGTGTTATTTATGAGTAACGCAGGAACAGATGCAAGTCGCGACATGACGCTACAAGCGAACGGATTGTAGAAAAACACATTGAGAGTCTGATAGCTGACCCCAGTCCCGTATACCACAAGGAATTGCAATACAAAACTTTTAAATAACATACAAGGTCCCTTGATCAATCCAACATCATGGAGATCGAAAAACGAAATCGTCGCCGTCCCATTCCTGAGTTACATCCCATTCCTTTTTCACAGGACCTGTTTCCACCCTCCATCCTTGCACTTGGCAACGATCGTCTTGACCTCCTGGGCACGAGCGCGAGTGGTCACAAGGAGCGCGTCTGGCGTGTCGACGATGACGAGATCGTCTACACCCAAGCAGGCAACAAGACGGCCAGAGGCGGGAACGATGATGCCACCGGCGACTTGATCAGTCACAACTGGTAGGAATAAACTGATGGTCAGTGACATAGTAACAGAAGAAGTTGCAACAACGCCCACCTAACGCCTGGTCCCCAAGTACACGAGCCTGTCCAATCTCAGAGGGTAGAATCTCAGCCAGGGAGCTGAAATCCCCAACATCGTCCCAACCTAAAGATATTTGCATTGAGAATCAGCTACTTCTCTTCTTTATAGGAAGTCATAGAGACTCGAAGACGAACCGAAGGTAGCAGGGACGACAGCAACCCTCCCAGCGTTGGCTGCAGGCTCGGCGACCGCATGGTCGATCGCGATCTTAGGCAGGGAAGGCCACACCTCCGCGAAGACCTTGATTCGCTCTTGCTCATCTTCCCACACGTCTGCAATCTTCTCCAAACCCTCGGCCAACGTAGGACAGTACTCCTTGAGTAGGTCCATCAAGACCGTCGCCTTCACCACGAACATACCAGCGTTCCACCTGTAATTACCAGACGCCAAGTACGCCGAAGCCGTGCGCCCGTCAGGTTTCTCCTTGAACTGGGAGACCTGGCAAGCATTCGGCGCGCCCTTGATGTCGAGCTTTTCTCCGAGACGGATGTAACCGAAGCCAGTCGCGGGATGAGATGGTGCAATACCAATCGTTACGAGCAAGTCCTCGCCGGCAGTCAAAGCCGCTTCACGGACGGACCCCAAGAACGCGTCGTTACCGGAGATCATATGATCTGCGGCGAACGATCCAAGGATGGCGTTCGGATCCCTTCTGGCGAGGACTGCAGCGGCCAACCCGATAGCGGCAGCAGATTCTTTAGGGCTTGGTTCGCTGAGGAGGTTGGCAGGAAGGAGATCTGGGAGTTGGTCTTTCACTCCAGTGGCGTGATCATTTCCGGTGACCACCATAAGACGACTGGGAGTCGTGAGTGGGAGGAGACGGTCCCAGGTGCCTTGAATGAGGGAGCGGCCGGAGAGCGTGAGGTCGAGGAAGAACTTTGGGTAGCTCTTGCGAGAGAGGGGCCAGAGACGCGTTCCGGCGCCACCTGCTGGTACGACAGCCCAGAAGCCAGGGATGTCGAGCCGGCTTACTTGGCGTCTGAGACCAAGATCGACGGGAGGGGGCACGAAGAAGGAATGGGTGACAGAGGGAGAAAGGAAGGGACTTTTCGAGCTGACCAGCATGGGGCTTGGCGGACCAGATGGCGACGCCTTGCCGCGCTGAAAGACCGAAAACCTCGTTTAGTTGGAGCTCAAGAATGACCGCAAGTATAACAGCTCACAGGCAATTGTATCGCCATGCCAGCACTCGTATTGGCGTTGTGAACCAGAGCCTCGCGGAGCTGACGCTGCAAGTCCTTGTTGGCTTCTTGAAGCGACGCTTGCTCATTGCGAAGCTCGGCGATTTCCAAGTTCTGAGTTGAGTGGCAAGTAGTCGAGGCGCGTCCGCGCAGGGAAGCCTTGATTAGCACCCAATCTTCTTGACATGTCGTTGTACTTGATAATGAAATCGGAAACATACGGATTTCTGTACGGCACTCATGATCTGCTGGAACATAGACTCGATGCCCAGAGCTTGCGGCTCTGCAGCACCATTCGAAGATGGTAGTTGTGCTCCCGTTACTTGCAAAGACATGGTTACGCGGTAGACAGTCCTGTAGATTGGCTGGACAAGTTGGTGGGGTGATGTAGGTTGGAGTAAAAGATTAGTTAGATGAATGGGAGAGAGCAAGGAACACGTTGATTTGGTTTTTGTAGGATCGAGTGAACGACGCAAGCCAGTCCAGTCCGTTACGGGATTTTCAGGGTCTAGTAGTCCTACCCACCAACTGCCGGCCGTCAATATTTATAGTCCGGACCCAAAGACGTGGACATTTTAGGGATTCCCCCGACTGTCACGAAAGTCTCCTGATCTCAGATTTTTCGCTGCGCGGGTTCCTCTCGGATGAGCTGGCAGGAAAACGCGCAATGCACCTAGGTTAAGCCTCTCGATCGGAACAACCCTGCAGCACGTGTACATGCATTGTACACGTAGGTGGAATAGCATCGTCTGAAATCCCAAGACTTCAGTTCTACCATGAAGATGTGACGGCCTCGAGCTAAGCGCGTTCAGGGGACGTGGATAAAGCGAACATAAAAAAAACCGCTTCTCTCCATGTCTTCCACCACGTTTGTCCTGCCTGGAGATGCCGTACCTATACAGCCGACTACAGGAAAGCCCGTTAAGATTGGCCCCGGACTCCTTCATGTCACTGAAAGTAGTACGTCGGACGTGATAATTGCCACGAGAGCTGGAACGCTGGAGAGCAATGTGAAGCGGAAGGAGTATTGGGCTGACAGCAATGCGACAAGAGTAAGAGTTTAATCGGAACCGCTGATCAGTTGCTGGAGTAGCCTGATCATGTGTACTCTGTCTTCAGTATTCCCCTGCTGCTCAAGAGTCCGTAGTAGGCATTATTACCGCTCGGTCTGCTGATGGCTATCGAGTCGACATTGGTGGCGCCCATACTGCATACCTCGATGCGCTATCCTTTGAAGGTGCTTCGAAGAGAAACAAGCCAACCTTGAAGGTAACGCCATGTCCATGACAGGCTTGCAATATGTATACACGCCTGATTATCTCCCACAGGTCGGAGGTACGATATATGCTCGAGTCTCTTTAGCTCATAAAGACATGGAGCCCGAGCTTGAGTGTTTTGATGCTCAGAGCCGGAAAGCTGAAGGTTTTGGAGAGCTAAAGGGCGGATTCGTTGTGCAATGTGGACTGCGACTTTGTCGTCGGTGAGTCTTACCAATATGTGCGAGCCATTGCTCACTAACAAATCTCTCTTCTCAGTCTCTTTGATCCAAAATATTTCTTGCTTCCCACACTTGGCACCGCCTTTCCGATTGAGGTCGTCATAGGGACCAACGGCCGTGTATGGGTTAGGACCACAGATCCACGCCGAACGATCGCGGCGGCTCGATGCATCGAAGCTGTCGATACGCTGTCTTATGATGAGCGACAAGTCAAGAGTTTCCTAAATACACTGGACCTTCCTTGATGACTCTAATATTATTAGGCTCTGAGTGCCTGCACTACGCGAGCCGTTTGAACGGCCGAGTTATAATCTCGAACTCTAAACTTGATCGTCTCATTGCTATAGCTACACTCGATGACTCTGGTGAGTCAATCATTGCCATATAGTAGAACGTGAGTTGAGTGTTTGGTTCCTTCTGGCAGACACCACCATCTATTACATGGTCCTGGAGCGGGTTTTCCAGTTGGTAAAATCAAAATCAAATCTGTGTACAAGATTAAGTTATATCTGTTACTATGGCAATAACACAGCAACCAGTCAAACTTGAAATGGCACACAGGTTTGATTCCAGTTTTACCAACCGCAGAACCCGTTCTAGGACCCTGTGTATGTTCGCTACAGAAAGTGAATGGCCAATCGAGAACTAAGAGTTCACCTCACTGGATTCAATCTTTCGTAGATATGATCAGTCACCGCGCGCGATGATGAATCTGGAGCGACAATCAATCTCATTGCCACCGAGTCGCTGAGCAACGTCCTTCACTTCGCCGTCAATGACATGGGTCAAGCACCAAAGCTCGGGATCCCTTATAATCCAATTACACCAAAGAGAATCGCATCACTCCTGCCCGTCTGCAAGTGGTGGTACTTCATCCTGGGCAGCGCTTCGAGTGCCTGGTCTATCATCTTATCGCGCCTACCATCTCCATAGATGGAGGAATGGCTCTCGCGGGCCAAAAACACTCCTCTCGACGTGTACCTCTCCACTCCGATCTCTCCAAACAGCACTTCATTGTTCAATAGGGCAAACCAATGGCAAAATCTGCAGCTATGCAGTAAGAACCGCATGCGGCCCAGAGTGAGCCAGGAGATGGCAGCTTGGAAAGTCGTCCACCATGCATTGCCCCCAATTTTGCCTTCAGTAGAATACATCGTCCCCCCCCCCCCAAACACACACCCAATGATCTCTACACCATTGGAAACAACCGCATCACAGCCCTCAACACCAAAGGCTTCACATCCAGCATCGTCATTAGAGTAACTCGCGACTAGTGGGCTACCACTGTACACACATTGCCACAGCCTCCGTCATATAACTCTATACCTTTTTGAAACGAGATATTGAAGTACGTTACGAGACTGCGTTCAATATGCAATGAACCTGGGGGTTCCAGAGTAAGTGTATCAGTTCGACGGGATATTCAACCCTCACCAGGTGGATGGGCCGCTCAACACTCCATCCCTCAAGCGATTAGCCATCAACTCGATGTCGCTGACGAGCGCGTTGACCTTCCTCGTCAGTTTGCACGCACCAGTGCTCGAGGACTTCCACATCTTCATCTCATCGAAGCAGTTGAGCAATTTCTTCTACGAGATAGACGTCGCTAGTGGCTGCAGAGTAGGATCCACACTAGAGAGCAGGGCAGAGACCAGGCAGCATCGCCAATGGATTGAGGATAGCCACGACGTTTGGATTTTACAGCAGCCGGGACGTCAACTTTGGATGTGATTCGCGCGAATGCCTTATGTTGCCGGGTCTCAAATCTCTTGCTGCATAATGCACAGCGCGATTCACTAGCACATCCATAGTTGCTCTGTTGGACACAAACTAAGATTGAAGGATAGGGGCTGCTATCCAGGGTCTTGAAATGCAAACGCGCCTCGATGCTCGAAGAAAAAGGTAGCACGATAGGGTCCCATATTATGTTCTAGTTATACTTACCTGCGCTGCTATCTATCACGTAACCGAGATTAAAGATAAGGAAAGGAAAAAATGAGGCTGTCAGTCGGTGTTTTGGGGCCGATTACGAAATCCCGTGGCGACTTCATTGTGTAACTTTACCCACCACCTCGTTGTATCCTCTGTGTGTCCTCACCATCAACCCTTATGGCAGCGTACTATCAACAACCTCGTCAGAGAGTCCCATTGCCGCGAGAATCACAGCTTGATGAGAGTGGCGGCTTGGGTGCCTCATCGTCTCTCACACCGCAAGAAGTGCAGCAGCTCGAATCGTACCTTATCTTCCCCGAACCGACCAGCGCCGCAGCATCGAACCGACATGGAACTATCCCGAAACCAGAACCAGAACTAGAACCGAGCGCCGTCGCTCAACTCTCTCCGACGCCATCTTCCGTATTCTCGATCCAGACATCTCTGCTCGCCTCTGTTGCCCGGCGTTCGACGAGTCGAGGAGACTTGGCCTTGTCACAGCGTAGCGCCAGTCGCGAATATGAATATACGGCTTCGGCGTCCTCTCCGTTGAGCGAGTGGGAGGAGCTAAAGGGACCTTTACCACCTCTCCCTTCGAATCTGTCAGCTCCACTATCACCACGTGGTCGCCGTGGTCGCACGAGGTCATCTCCGGTGCGATCGCTCGCTGGAGGAGGACGTGGCGGGGAGGGGGATGTCAGCCCTCGAGGCGCTGGGATCGGTTGGGACTGGACTTTGGATCGGGAGGAGATGGACATGGAGCTGGATGCTGTGAGAGGACGGCCGGATGATCTGCTGCTCGGCTTGCGGTGGACGGCATCTCGACCGTCTACTGGAGGGGAGGACACAGCCCTCTTAAAAGCAGAGATGGAGACGTGGTATGAGGACGCGGTGTCTCAGTGGCAGCCGTCCCATGCAGAGGGTTTCATAAGCGGAGAAGAGCCAACGGAAACTACAAGTCTAGGAGACACCAACGTGAATATCGTCCAACATCCAGCGGCAGAAATGCTGCAATTTCGTGCTACAACGCTTCTGCATTTGTCAAAACGACGTAGTGGTCGGCCCGTCCTCCGTCCGTCCTCCCCCACGCGTAACCGACAACGTCCTTCACCTTGCAATCGCACCGAGGATGCCAACCCTCCACCACAAATGCCCTCCATCTTCTCGTCATCGTTTCGCACTTTTCTTGAAGCGTTCTTCGCCATTGACCAATCTACCTTCGATCTGATCGATAACTACCCTACGGACGACACACCGCCCCAACCGACGACTATATTCGGTCTCCCAGACGACATCGTGGGGGAGAAAGAGGTCGAGCAGCCGCCACCGTGTGAAAGCCATATCAAGTTTCTCAATCCTCCGGAAGACTTGGGTCAGTCAACAGATCGAATGTTGAGGAAGGGGTTTTCGGCCAGCCAGCTCGTCACGCATACAAACCCATTCATGCTTCCATTCCTACTACTCGAAATGGGATGGGAGTATGGCGTGAAGAGTTTTGTGACAATTAGTACAGGGAGGGGAGTTGAGAGGAACGACACCTGAAACAAACTCTAAACGGTTTTGGAACTGTCACTTTATTTTATCTTCCCAACTCATTGTTTCAATTCACCATCCCCAGCTCGCTACTTCAATCTATCACTCCCAACTCATCCGCTTGAATAGAACAAACTATTTTTCGCAGAATATATATTGTATAATATCTGAACATTTAGAGCGAGACAACTAATGCAACGTTTCTAGCGCTCCCCGTCTTCTGATCGAATACGTTTACCATTCTCACGTCCACATCATCATCTAACTCTTCCCTCAGATACATCCACCGATCGATCATAATGAGACTCTCAATCACCGGACCCAGCATGCACCTCAAGACATGCAAAAGCTCCAACCTCTTTACTAACCTCCCCTCTCCTCTGTTACGTTCATCATCCTCACTGACGTCAGCGGCAAGAAGGATCTCCCGATCCGCTTCTGAGTCCAAGCGTGCTGCAGCACGGCGTAGATATGCCCCCCACGAGCTGTACGTGGCGTCATTGAACCGACCAACCGCCACCCCGGATTTGAACATCTCTCCTCCGTACTTCGCGAAGAAAAGCTTTTCGACTCGGGCGCGGAACACGATCTTGCGGAGGCCGAGCCGGAATGCGGCTGGATTGTCAAGCCAGGAGTGAGTGATTTGTGCGGCAAGGTGGAGGTGAAGCGATTCGATTTGAAGTGAGTTGAAAAGCGGATGGTCCCGAACGGTCCGGGACATGGGCACGTCTTTTGATTTAAATGAAGGTGATCCCTAATGAGCTTTCGGTATACACTGCATGCTTGCTGTGACTCACCGCGCTGAATCTCCCGGATTTTGTTGTAACAACAGCCCACGAGGGCCATGCCGGCACATTTCCACGTCCGATGCTGCTCTTCGTTTGTGGAGTCTTTTTGATCACGGTACAGCGTCACGAAAGAACGGAGCACTGAAGGAGTCAAGGATCCACAAGCATGTAAGCCCGTCAGGAGGCATCGAGCCACTCCAGATCTTTGTTGCTCAATGTCAGCGCTCTGGATCCATCCTTCAATCGCTTGGGGAAGAGTCCTCTGGTCGACAAAGACAATGGATCGCGTGACTGAGCCCGAGCATGGAGGAGGCTCCTCGGCTGTCGTGGCATCTGGTTGAGGGGCTATTTCTGGCTGGCTGTCACCATCCTTCTTTTTCCCAGAGAAGACTTTGTTCTGCCACCATTTGAGCTGCGCTTGTCTCTTTACTGCGCCCTCGCCTTGTTGGTCGTCCGCGTCGAGAGCTAGGACGTCGAAGGAGAGTGGCGGTGTCGCGAGGTTCCTCGTGAGGTACTCCTGGCCGGCTCCAATATCGATAATGTGACGGATGGGCTGTGGAGCCACCCCTACTATAGAGCCAGTTTCTGCTGCTTCCTCTGAGACGATTTTCAAAAGGCTGCACATCCTCTCGACTTCATGTCTCTTTTTGGGCGATAACCCAAAGTTCTGATCCTCGGGGAGGGATGACTTGGAGTTGTATGAAGGGATATGAGAGGGTATTCGAGGGAAGGAGAGCTTGTGGATAGATGTTACGAGAGTCGTAAGTGGTTGAGGGAGCTGTTATGACGACCGACCTAGTTTAGGTGTTTGGAGAATAACTGCAGACGGAAGAGAACGGCTCACACATCCTGAAATGCGTCTAAATCGTTCTTTACAAACGCCCGCATGATCGATTCGATCTCTACATTGTCGATCCAGGTCGAGTTCCACCAGTCGTGCCACAACTCCGGTATGGAATCAGTGTGACTCAGAGCCGCGGTTCGGTTCGGATGATGCACAACGATGGAGTGTGCGAAACCACCAGTCGCAAAAAAGGTGAGAAGGTCTAAGATGTATCTTTCAGGTTCTGGGCCCCCATCAGCCATGTAGTGGGAGGGAAGCATGAGATGGGACATTGAAGGAGACAAAAACCTGAGCCGGTCAAGATTTACCAGTAAACATTTGGGATTATTTATATGTATAGCCCAATCTGGGCAATGCGACTTCTCCTCTCCTCTTCAATCAGATCCTTCGCAATCTACAGGTCTAGTCGAATCCAAATGGTCTCGCTCATGGAAAGCGCCGCGAAAAGGCTCAAATCTTCAAAGGTAACGCACATTGTGAACATTTGTTTATGTGACTATGACCAGTGACTTTGCTTCCTCTCCGTGCCTCTGGCAGCTGATCGGCACTCACAACGGGACTTTTCACTGTGATGAAGCACTGGCCGTATATCTTCTCCGCCAGACGCCTGCCTACCAGAATGCAGGTACGTTTACCTTTGTTTTGTTCATCCGCGTTGATTTTCTTCGTCACGCATCCTCTCTCCTTTGTCTTACTATTGTCTCCATTGAATAGATCTAACTCGAACGCGCGATCCCAAGGTATTGGACGCGTGTGACATTGTTGTCGACGTCGGCGCCGTATACGATCCAGAGAAGTTGAGGTTCGATCACCATCAACGCGGGTTCGAGCACTCCTTCGAGAATGGGTTTGGGACGAAGCTATCATCGGCCGGTCTGATCTACAAGTATGCCCATTGTCCATTTCTCCTAGAGATATCCGAGCTTATGACAAAACCCAGGCACTATGGCAAGGAAATTATCTCTGGCCGGCTCGGGCTTGCGCCTGAAGATCCTAAAGTTCAGATCCTATGGCTCAAGATGTACAAGGTCCTACTCTTACTCTGCATATTAATTATCATATCTACGTCATTTTTACACCTTCTCGGCCAATCCAAACCCAGGAATTCATCGAAGCGATTGACGGCATTGACAACGGCGTCCAACAGTACCCAGCAGACATCTCACCCAAATACCGTAGCCGAACAGACCTCTCCAGCCGTGTCGGGTGGTTGAATCCTGCATGGAATCAGTCTGTAGACCCGAAGACCGTCGACGTGAAGACCATCAAGACTTTTTTTGACTAGTTCGAAACTGAAACTTCTCCCCCTCACATCTTCTCTCAGACCCAATTTGAAAAGGCGTCGAATCTGACGGGAGAGGAGTTCATAGGTCGCTTGGACTATTACGCCAATGCTTGGCTCCCAGCCCGGGACATCGTCAAGGAAGGGCTCCACGCACGCGCGACAGTCGATACATCGGGCCACATCATTCTCTTTGAGCAATTTTGCCCTTGGAAGGTAAGTTAAATGTGCTTAGTCTCGCGGCGCTCACAGAGAGCCCTAATTATTGCTATCTCTCTATTGAACAAAAACGAAATAGGAACATCTCTTTGAGCTCGAGCAGGAACTCGCCATCGCAGAGAATCAAAAACCGTTTTACATCATCTACCCGGACGAGACGGCGGGCAACTGGAGGATACAGGCCGTCCCACAGTCCCCAGACAGCTTCATCAGCCGAAAGGCCCTCCCAGAGCCTTGGAGGGGCGTGAGAGACGAGGAGTTGTCAAAGGTCACTGGCGTCCCCGGCGGTATCTTCGTGCACGCATCTGGATTTATCGGAGGTACGCATTAGTTAATCTCCCCAGTCCATTCTGCGTTATAAGGTACCTCCCCCAAATTCATCTTCCCTGAATCACATCTCACTTGCAGGGAACCAAACCATGGCTGGCGCATTACAGATGGCCAGGTTGGCTTTGCAGATGTAGACGTATCATTGTAGAGTACCTGGGATGCATCTCGTTTTATTGGGAGGTTCTGACTTTCTTCAAACCCGGAAGTACTTGTAAAGAAGGGGATAATCATCTCTGGCGATGCATCAAACACGCACGCACATCCTAATATAATAGGTTGTTTGTTAAAAACGAAAAGTAACGGGTGAAGAAAAGATTGAATTTTCTTTCGTTTATGAATTATTGTTTCCCCTCTCCATATAGAGAGAGAGAGAGAGAACATCTAGAACATCATCGACGACATATCCGCCCGGATCCTCGAGTAATCCAAGATCCCTTCCACCCTTCCGACCGCGGCCAACGAAAAGTCCTTATCCCACAGGTACTTTTGCGCCACACGTTGGATGTCCTCGACAGAGACGGCGTTGACGGCGTACTCGATCTGCTTGGGGCTGAACCGCCTACCTGTGGTGACAAGCTGCCTCCCGATATCTTCCGCGATGGCCGTTGTCCCATCCAACCCCAACAACAGACTCGCCTTGAGTTGACTCTTGGCCCTCTCCACCTCAACGTTTGAAGGTGAGATGGACATCCTGGTCCACTCTTTGAGCGTGAAGTGGATCAAGTCGTCCAAGTTGGTGAGGTTCTCAGAGACGAGGTAGATACCCCAAAGTCCCGTATCCGAATACGAGGTCGAGAAGGACATGAACGAATTGGCGAGGTTGTTTTGAGAGATGAGGTAACTGAGTCTGGACGAGAGGAGCGGGCTCGACCCGAGGCTACGGTCCCAATTGCCAAAGATAGATTGGAGGACGAGCATGGGGAAGTAATCCGGAGAGCTCCAGCTGCAACCCTCAACGGCCAACGCGACGTTGACCGTCGGTGAAGTATCGTCACGGATGCGAACCTCGGTGCCCATGAATTGGGGTTTGGTCTTTCCCTGGACACCTCCGAGTGGGAGTGGGTTCTTGGATACTGGCAAGGAGGAGAAATTCTTCTCTGCGAGCTTGATGAGCTCCTCGTGCTCGATCCCACCGGCGCCGACGAGCACCATGCGATCGGCGGTGTAGTTAGTCTTGATGTAGTTCTGGAGGTCGTCCCTCTTTATTGATAGGATATTCTTCTTGGGACCGAGGATGGTGCGGCCGAGGGGCTGGTCTGTTGAGGGATGATGTCAGTAATAGCCTACTTGTTGGCTTTGTGTGGAACTTTTGCAACTCACTCGCATAGGCGACGGAATGTAAATGGTCAAAGACAACCTCCTCGAGTTGCTTATCCACCTCTTCCTGCTCCCTCAGGATGACATCTCTCTCTCTCTCCACCGCGCCCGACTCAAGCTTGGAGTTCTGAAGGATATCGCTGATGATGTCTACAGTCGTTCCCACATCCTTCTTGAACGATTTCGCGTAATATACCGTCTGCTCCCTCGACGTATACGCATTCAGATGGGCACCGAGGTTCTCCACCTCAAGTTCGAGCGCGTGCTGAGAGCGACGGTTGGTACCCTTGAAAGCCATGTGCTCGAGGAAGTGCGCCGTGCCGTTAGTGGCGTCGGTCTCTGCGCGGGAACCGGCGTCGATCCATACCCCGACGGTGGCTGTCTGAGCGTGTGGGTGCGACTCGGTGGCGACGGTCAAACCGTTTGGTAAGGTGGTGATTTGGGTGAGTGGCGAGTTGGGGACCGCCGTTGCGAGCTGGCGTATCCCGCGCTAAACAAATGAGATTGACGTTGCTTTCAATGCTAGCCAATTCTATCATATCATTCAGGATTTTTGACTCACAGCTTTTGTGGTCCTTCTGAGACCTTGCTTTAATAGTAACCTGGACGCCATGTTCGAGGATGCAAAGCAGCGAACGACCAGCAAGAAGTAGGTGGGGGATTTTTAGGCGTAAGTTGACCGGGGTGTGAGAACGATTCTTTCTCAGACTGCAAACTCCAACTGTCTCACGCTCACGCCTATCCACCAATCGCAGTCGGCGCATTGGAATCTAGATACCTTCACCGTGTCGAACTACGACGGCCTGTGGATAGACTGAGGATGAAAGCCTAGCTACCTCTCTCTCATTTCTTTTTGTCATTCCAAAATCGCACTTAGGCTTATGGTTTGCATTTGTCAAGCTTTTTCTGCGTCATATGTTGTGCACAATCTGAATTCACTCAAACTCACCAAAATGGGAGGTCGTCGAGGCACATCATAAGTTTGGCTCCAACCTCAGTTTTCTGCTTCAGCATCTGTATGTTCTTCAGATTTGACATTATAGCTTATGATGTAGGAAGTCTGACATTCACTAAAGCAGTCCCCGATCACCGAAAGCTTCAAGAAATCTTTGAGTGGTCTCAGCGCTCAATTCACCTCACCATATCAACCCCAACTCTTGTGCGAGGCGTTCTTCTTCTGGCCTCAATACAACTCTCTTGTCGCGCAAGTCAAATTTGCATCCGAATAAATAGCCGCCGTTTGTAATCATAACGTCCTGAATAACCGCAACCCAGACCTGAAATATCAGAGATGAAGGAGAGAGGTCTGGAAAAGCACTGGTGCACACCCAGCCTACAACTTACTTTCGAATTTTTGATTTTTGATTTTTAATTTTTAATTTTAATTTTTTTGATTGGTTATATCATAGGCAATGTAGAAGATCGCCTCCGCTACATAATATCTCCGCCTGTGCTCGCCGAACTGTGCACTCCCAGATACGTCCCACTACATCGAGTAAAAATATGAGCTTCAGAAAGGTCGCATTGGCTATTGAAAACGCGTATTGATGCACGCACTGCTGTTCCATCCTCGTTCCATTGAACATGACGCGACGGATTGATTGTCTACACCCATTGTTAGAGCTATATACGGTGCCCATAGCTCGCGCGAGTAAGCAAAACCTGTCCACGCCTAGAGCAATGCAAAGAATCAATATCTAGAGCACTGACGCTCGAGGCATGTGCTGGAGGACATCTGAGTCACTGGGTATTATGTACGAAATAAATACCTCATAAGAGCGAAGATAGAGATAATTTAGAATGAGGTTATATACCTTGTAAATCTTGCTGACTATCTCTGAGGGTAGGGGGGTTCACAAGAAGCGCCCATCGTCCCACTTGACTTGACAGTCACAGGAGCTGACTGTGGAGCACAACCCGCCGATGCTGGCTGTGGGGCAGGAACCGTCACCTGGACCAACTCGAAACGCGTCAAAAGTGTCTTTTGAAAAGCTTCCTACGACCCAAAGGTAGGTCCCGCCAAGCATGATTCAGCGTAGTCAATCAAGCCATTGATTTTCTTGTCAGCCTTGGGCAATTACGACCCTCCTGATATTGAATAAGAGGTGGGTAATATCGTCTCCGTCTCACCCCTCGAATGACAGTTGCTCCAAAGAAAATCAATTCTGTGTACCAGCTCCGTCCACGTTCCACATCGCTTTCGATAGTGTTATAGACTCATCCTGCTACCCACACGTGATGGAGACAAGACCGATATTGATGGGTAGATATCCCGACCATCATTCCCTAGCTACTGTGATCACATCTCCATGTCCAAAGTCTACGATTTACGATCCCTAATGGCGTCGCAAGGAGACGAGATATCCATCCATCCATCCATTCACTTTCGATCTATACTTCCACAGGCTTGATACAAAACCACTTGTTGAACACCATGTCTGGATCATACTTCCGTTTTAACTGCTGTAGTCGAGGATAGTTCGTCCCAAAGGCCCGCCGTGCATTCCCATCCGTCGTGTTATCCGCGCTCAGGCCATGCGCGTAGTTGATATACCCCACAGAGTTCTTAGCTGCATCCGTGGACGTCGATGAGATACACTTTCGTATCTCCTCGCAACGCTTCTTGGCCTCAACCTCATCGGTGAAACCCATGAGGCATATCAGGGCCACCTTATCCTGAATAAAATACAGAAGTCAATGTACCTCTTCAGAAAGGCATGAAGAGCTATGTTTCTCGCACCATTGTCCGCAGAGGGTACGCCGTGGATGCAACAGGAATCCTGGAGACGACACCGTAATCCCAAAACTCATATACTATGATACTGGAGGTTGCTATGAGCGTGGCGCATAACCAGATATCAAACGACCTCTGAACCATCTCGTAGTCGAAGTTGTTGTAGCAACCACCTTGCGCGATCTTGGGACCCAGAATCTCGTCTGCGTGGTCGAAGAGCGATACCGTCTTATCGTAAGGGATCTGTTCAGATTTGCTAACGACTGGTCCTGTACGGCAGTTAGTTACAAAGGGTGAGAGTAGAAATACCATTAGAAAATGACGGGAGGCTGCGTTCGGTATGCTTACCGAGCTTCATGAAGCGACCCCACCGTTGTTCGCCCTCTTCTGAATCGAAGAAGCCCACGCCACCAAGGATTAAATATGGCTAAGCATGGTAATTAAAGCAGTAAATAATGCATATACAATTAGCGGAGACATCGTGGAGTTCGTCACTCACATTCCCATCTTGAGGGGCCCGAGCGAATGTCAGAATGAGAGCCTCTTGTGGCGTTTGCACCTCCAACCAAGCGTTGATCTCGGCTACCAACGCCGGAAGCTGTTCTGGCACGTAGAGATGCTCTAATAGCAGCATGGATGCCAGTCAATAGAAAGCAGCGCAACACGACGATGAGCGGGGAGGTTGCAATACCGATGTGATATACGTCTGACCGTGGCTCGTGTAGTCGCATTCCAAGTTCCGCAATGACCCCGAAGTTTGAACCCCCTGATAATAAAGATATTTCAGGAAGGCCTGGGCTACGCATTTGGTACAATTGACTGCTGACCGCCTTTGATTCCCCAGAGCAGATCTTCGTTCTCCTGCTCGTCGACGTGAACGATATCCCCGTTGGCCAGAACCATAGTGGCTGAGACGACGTTATCGCAGGCAAGGCCATACTGGCCTGTGCTGTAGCCAATGCCTCCCCCAATTACAAGCCCGATGACCCCCACAGAGCCGCACTATGGAGTGTTAGCAGCTGGTCTGATTAAATGGTGCAAAGATCACTCACCACACCCACTGGGATGCTTCGACTATGTTTGTAAAGCTCTTGCACGGCACGGTGGGCGGTCGTTCCGCCTTGAATATATCCGACTTTTCGCTCCTGATCTACTCGGACGCCAGTCATATTGCGCATGTCAATGACCAAGCCTCCTTTCGATGATGAGGATCCTGCGAGGTGGTGTCGTCCACCTTTATGAGTGGGGAGAAAGACAACAAAAGAATTAAGAAATCAGAGGGTTTGAGGCTCAGTCTGAGGGCCCTGAGCGATTGGTGAGAACGCCCACCTGCTATCGCCAACGGCAATCCCTCTGCACGAGCAAACTAGCGGGGAATATTGATAAGTCCGGTTTTTGAGGAATTTTAACCGAGAGAGCTTACCCCGATTGCAGCAGAGATATCTTCAGCGTCTGTGGGGAACACGACATACGCAGCCTGCTCCACAGTGTTCGTTGCGTATCGCTCAACCTGATAGGTGCCAGTATCAGATGGCGTTGAGATGACGCCTTTGAAGCACTGTGTATCGTCACGTAGGGTGATGAGCGCAAATAGAGAAGCCCCAATGAAGAAACCTTCTGATCCACCTGTAGGAGCGGCGATCTTTTAGCCTCGTCTGTGTTCAGAGATGAAGATTGAGACATAAGTACAGTTAGCTCTATCAGAGCATGAAGAAAGGTAGATTAGGCTGGCGCCTTGATTTAAGTATCCCAAAGGCTGTGGCAATGTCGACCGCACCAGAAGCCCCCTCGGTTCATTTCACCCCGTACAGAACCATGTCGGCCTCCTCAACGTCGGCCCCATATTACCACGCCTGGCGACTGACTGAAATCGAGCATTGTCCTCGACCCGAAGAGCTCATGCCTTGTGGCCTATGACATATGTCCCTGCACAGCTAGCAATGGCCTGACTCAGAATTGGAGATGTAGTGGCCCTCAGAAATTCTCAGTGACGTCACGGGCCATTCCAAGCCGCCATTAGGTTCCAAGATCAGCCCCGCTTCCTAACCGTCCTGCGACCCTCCGAACTTGCGACGGAATTGTGTTATGTTTCCCCAGCGCCTCATGGTCGACGGTCACAGTAGTATCCGGTAAGCATGATGCGGTGCGCATAAGTTGGTCTCGGGCATGCGATGTCGGGCATCGTGGCAAGCGCCCAGGGCACATGACATCGGAAAAAGCGTAGAGTATATTGCTTGTGTAGATGCACTGATATGCATCAAAAGGAGCGAAAGTGATCTGGGCCCTATGAGGGTCCATATACATGCATGCATCTTCTTATGGTTTCGGTAAGGTTTGTAGAGATGGCACAGCAGTTGGTCCAAGGTCAAATTGCCCCTCGGTATAGCTCAGAGCTAAGGACTCCGATCACTACGTCAGCCAAAACTCCCCCCACCAGTAAACATTTCATCTCGTCGCCGTTGTCGTCGGTTCTCATTTGATACGCCGACGTCGACAGCATGATTGCTCTTGACCGTAACCTTTGAACTTAAAGTACGATTGCTCCTGACGCTAGGGTTCCCATCGAGCCCAACTTTGGGAACCTCCAGGCTGTCATCACGTGATCGCTTTTAATATTCCTTTGGCGTGGTGGCTATACTGAGCCACCCTTATTTACAATTGACATTTTATGAGTGGCCTAAATCACGCGCCAGAGGGTATGATACAGAACCACTTATCAAATACCATCTCCGGATCGTAACGCCGTTTTAGCTGTTGCAAGCGCGGATAGTTGGGGCCGAACGCCTTCCTCGCAATGGCATCCGTGTCGTTCTCCGTAGCGAGGACCGTATAATTGATGTATCCGATCGATTTTCTCGTCTCCTCCGTAGATGATGATGAAACGCATGCCTGAAGATCTGTCATGGCCTGTTTCGCCTCGAGCGCCCATTCGTCATCGAAGCCGTAGATACCAATCAACGCCGTCTTGTCCTGAGTTAGAAGAGGGAGGGGGAACCAGTGTCATATGAGGCATGATATTCGCACACGCAACGTCAGACTCGAGTGACGCACCTTGGTGCGTTGCGGGAAGGCTGTCGCTTCCACAGGGATCGATGCTACGAGTTCATAGTGGTAGAACTCGTACATCACGGCGCTCATCGGTGCCTTGAGCGTCACGGTCAGCCACATGTCGTATGCCAGCTTGACCGTGCCATAGTCGAATTTGTTGAAGTGTGCCCTGCTTGGGCTTTGTTACCAGGCAGAAGCGTGTACTCATCGACGCTGGCGCAATACGCATCGTATGGGACTTGGTAGATCTTGCTTGCGATAGGGCCTAGAAGGAAAGGGTTTGATAAGAGATCCGGCTAGGAGCATTTGAGATTTCGTGCCGCCTTTGGTCAACTGTGACACCCACTAGGCTTCAGAAAACGATTCCATAGCCGTTCACCATCCTCCGCGCTGAAGTCGGCCACTCCATTGAGGAGGAGACAAGGCTACGCGATGCAAGAGCGAAGGTTAGAATGAGTGGCGCTAATCGGAGTGCGGTGGTTACCTTGCCGTCCGGACTCAAGAGAAAGATGAGGAAAACCAATTCTTGGGGCGTCTGCAACTCGAGCCATGCCGATAGCTCCGCCACTACAGCCGGAAGCTGCTCCGGGAGATAGAGGTTCTCTAGAGGAATTTGCAAGCTAGATATCCAATGGATCGATTGTTTCTGGTGAGATGGCTTACGCATCATACAGACATCGGGCCGTGCCACATGTAACCTCATTCCAAGCTCCGCAATCACTCCAAAGTTCGAACCTCCTATGGAGTTGGAGTTGCTTACATCCAGACATTCCCACAATAATGTGAGCCGCCTTACCGCCTTTGATCCCCCAGAGCAAGTCGGGGTGGACGAACACCACCTCTCCATTGGCCAAAACCATGGTCGCCGAGACAATATTGTCGCATGCCAGACCATGCTGGCCGACTTTGAATCCGAGTCCACCTCCAATCGCGAGCCCAACACAGCCTACAGAGCCGCACTGCGGGACCTTTTCAGTCGCAGTAGAAGCCATTGTGTAGCAGCGACTCACGTGTCCAAGTGTGGTGGCCATGCCGTGCTTGAATAACTCTTTCACAGCCTGACGGATAGTCGTGCCACCTTGAATATATCCAATTTTGTTCTCCTTATCGACTCGAACGGCATTCATCTCGCGCATGTCAATGACCACCCCTCCCTCTACGGATGATGCACCGCCAACATCATGTCTCCCACCTGAGATCGCAATCGGTAGGGTCTGTTCCCGAGCGAACTATAAAGCACACAAGGCTAGTCAATTCGACCCCGCAGGACAAACTAAGCTTTGAGGTTGCATACAAGGATCGCTGCAGATATATCCTCTACATCCGTGGGATACACGACACATGCAGCTTTTTTCATAGCATTAGCTGCCCATCGCTTGATATCATAGGTCTCCGCGTCGGATGGATGAGATACAACACCTTTAAACTGTGAGTAGAACAGGGGGCCATCAGATATCTGACAGAGTCGCTCCGAGCACAAAGGCGTACCTGTTGCAGTGACAGCCTCTTGTTTTGATGGGTCTCAGTATCAAGCCTAGATTTCGACATTTGGGATGAGTGCAATGCAGTGGGACGTTCAAAAGGTGTGACTGCCAGCCAAGAGATCGATAAGTGGATGACCGTCAGAAGGCAGGCCTAATAGGCCGGGCCGTTTACACACGCCAACACTTCCCAGGAAGCTATTCACGCGTGGAATCAGTTCCAAATGCAGTCAACAAGCGATCTCACCAGATTCTGAAAAACTTTCCTGTCAAGTAGGAGCCCGACCGCCAACAGAAATTTCGAAGGTTGTCAACTGGTCTGAACATGTGCGCTCACGTCTCTATTAAGGGTTCCGCCTGAGATTCCCGCTCTGTTGTTGCTATGAGACTTTTGATACAAGGTCATATATTGTCTACGAAGTCATTCATGAATCAGATACTCCTACGCCTGCTTTGTTGTCATTTGGAAGCTACGAAATGGTCAGAAACTGGCCTCCAGCCTGGGCAGGTTTGTGGACCATCGCGCTAATCAAAGCCTACAGCGCGTTGGACCGTATGGGCAGGATCTCATTTTGTATGTTAGCTGTGTCATTGGTTAACAAGTTCCAAACCTTCAGAAAGTTCAATGAAACACGTTACTGAGGTGGGAAAACTTAGAAGTTTGGTAGAATAACATCGTGTGACAGTCAATATCAACCCCTTACCATCTGGACTGTTGACGCCACAGATGGAACGAGGTGGGATTCATTGCTCCGTCAAATCTAATAGAATTGGAGCTCACCGACTTTTGGATGACGGATAGCTCTCGGAATCCCGGAGATTGTCAGGCTGGTTCTTCAGCAGGCGGGCAGAACAAGTCAAGCGACGGCAGCACGCGCTTGTCTCTCTTGGTCATGCATTGCGCTCGACTGCCTCTGGTGGAGGATGGACAGCATTTATCCACTCCTTGAGATTTTGTCACCTCTGACTATCATCGAGGAAACGTGGGTAGGTGATAAACGAAACATCCAGTTACAGGACCGGAGGTTGACCTATTGAATCCCAGCACTTCACGCCGAATTTATCTCTCGGGAACTGGGATCGTTTCAACAACTACTCGAACCGGATACGTGCAATCACCCATGATGACAACAAAGACTTCCGAACCCAATCTGGCACCCCGTCGCGGAACTTGTTCACCGACATAACGGCACACTGGGGTCTCCCGCAACGAACCACGCTACTTCCCAACCTCTTCAGCCTCGGATGGACCTCAAATCATCGTATCTCACTTTCTCTCCTTTTAAACTTCATCTCACCCACCATCACCACTCTTGACATTAGTTGCCATCAATCCGCGGCACGTGGTTGTGGCGCTCTTTTCCAAGACCTCATGATGAAGAAAATATCTCTCCTTAAAATCACCCTCGATGCGGAGGGCCCCGGCCAGGACTACATCCCTCATCTATCCACGTTCTTGGGCAGCCAGACAGCTCTCATTGAGGCCCGCCTTCCTCCATTCTCCGCGACGGTTGGATTAGTCAGTGCCCTTGGCAGACTGCCCTCATTAAAAGCTTATAGTGGCTGGAGCTTAGTGGATTATCAAGAGGATGGTCCCCAAGGTAGCAAGTGTTTCAAATGGGAGCCCGGGACTTTCGAAGTGTTGGAGGAGCTGAGCTTTCATGCATGGCCTTCCTTGCTGGACGCAGCGGTGGTGTTGGAACATGTTCGCCAGTCGAAATTATGCTCAATTTACCTTACTCACAGAGCGGTTTGGTTCGACCATCAGCTTCGTACACTCACTTCCGTACTCGCCACCGTACACTGCAATCTCACCAGTATCACCCTCGCGTTCTTCGCAGGGGCTGATGTTTATGAACAGCTGGATAGTCTCGATTTCAATCACATCCGTCCATTATTGCAATGTAAAGCATTATCAATTCTCCGAATTGGTCACGAACGAACGATATCATACAACAAGGAAGACATACTCGTCATGGCGTCCTCGTGGCCATCTATGGAAGTGCTAGAGCTGTTCAAGGATCCAGTCATTGCCGTCGGATCACAGAAGGGGCAACCCCTGCAGAGTGTTAGGGAGTTTGTGAGGCAGATTCCCACTTTGACAGAGCTCGGGATCTACGTCGATGTCGTTGGCGCACTGCCCGAGTTGCAGAGCGTGCCCATCGCACATGGCGCAAAACTGAAGATCCTCGACTTTGGTACCTCTCCTGGGACAAACGATGATCTTCAAGCGGAAAAAGTCATCTCACTCTACCTCGCCTCGAGCACGGGACCTGAGTCGGAGATTCGTGGATACCGAAGTGACGGTCACTTACGAGCCGTATGGACTGGTGGTGAGGGTGATGAGGAATATGGCGCTCGAGGCCAATTCTGGTCTGATATCGACGCGAAAGTGAACCTCGTCCACATGGCGAGAGCGCATATGGATGAAGATATGCGTGCGCTCGCCCGTCACAATCTAGAATTGTTGAAGCAAGTCGAAGAACTGCGCCATTCACTGGCTCCCTCGCACTCAAAGAGTCTGCCCCTGATGATTCCGCTTTGATTGTTGGATTACACCACCTGATCGTTATCTACTTTAGGCTTTCACTCACAGTAAACCGTGGCATAAATTGCTGGCCTGTATGCGTCAGATTCATCATACTTGCTTTCAAAATCTGCGCGAGAGATAGCGGCACAGCGGTCTAAAATACTTTTGGATCTTCATTTTGAATTCTTCCTCTTCTTAATTTGTGAGAATAACCAGCGTTGTGGGTCAAGGGTGCTGGTGTGAAACCACTGACGACAGTGTACTCAAGAGTTGCCATGAAGCCGCTGGCTTGCTAGGGAAGCTTTGAGACAGAACGACCCTCCGACTTCAAATGTGTTTATCCTCGGTCATATCGTCATCTGGTTTAGATAGCTCACGTCGGGCTTCCTTCCCAAGTTCACTCAACAGCTTTTGGCTGCTCCATCGTTGGCGATGCACCCGCCAGTCCCTGAATCCCAGGAGAATTTCGGTCCACTTTCCTGATATGGGGCGGAGGGATTGTAGATAAGATGTGTTATAAGTAGCACACATCTCACCTCC